>JANFOE010001279.1:0-63918 GCA_025667525.1 Glebionis coronaria | reverse complement strand
AAAACGAAGACGCTATCTTTGACCCCGGTATACGTTTATCGGATTTTTAAAGTACTCCACGTGCTTTTGGGCCTTGTTTATCATGTAAGCCCCACCAAAAATTGACCATACCATTATTATCCCTAAATGATCACATTTATGGGGATTCGAGTCGAGCTTTTGACTCGGTTATCAAAAACAAGGTGCCTCGTGGGGGAGACCCATGCTTATCCATGTATATATTATTGCTTTCTAATTAGTTTAATGTGAGGGGATTTGTGCCCTTCCAACCTTTGTTCCGTGGTTGTTTGTGAATTGTGTCTTTTAGATCATAATCTTCACGATTGGAGCCTCTCGTGTTCGTTTCATGGGAGCACTCGATCGTTTGCTTTGGAGGCCTTTCCCAATATCCACATATGATATATCCTTTTATGTTCTAACCTTAGGTTTATAGCACACTTCATAAACGGCTATTACTTATTGGTTACACCCTTTCCATGCTAGATTAGGCATTCGACTACGTCTCTAGTATGGGGGTGTTTGCACCCCTAGACTCGAAACATTGAGGACAATGTTTAACTTTAGTATGGGGGGGTGAATAGATACTTGCCTTGCCAAACCTTCACGCTTTTCAAAGTTTATCGTTTTGTTATCGTTTTCTTGCAAAATAAGGCTAAAAATGGCCAAATTTTAAAATTTTTCTCATGTTTTATAAGTGTTTGAAGACACGAATGTAGATTTTCCGATGGCGAGAATAAGAGTAATTTTTGACTCGACCGTGCGTGTTGAGCACTTAGCTTTGATTCCTTAACTATACATTAGGCTAAGTCTCTTAAATGAGGACGAGAAATGATAGAGTTAATTATAAGTTACTATGCTAAACGTAGAGTACTCGTATTCTTTCAAAAACTCATGTGTTCTCGTTGTTTGCTTATTCTCCCTTCGCATGTAAATATTTTTTTTGCTTAATAAATATTGACTTAGCGGTTTAGTTAGGATTGTTGGGTTTCTAGTCTTTTCTAGTAGCTTCCGTGTAATTAAATTGGGAAGACATTAAGGTATCGCCAGCGTCACGGTTTTGAAGTATTGGCACCCCAAATAATCGAAAGCTTCACCCAATAATAAGATTTCAAGTGCTCACCTAAATCTAGCAAACAATTTGAAGCCCCACAAGGCCAAAAATCTATGCAAAAATTGAAAGTGAATCATGCCTTAATCTTCGAAGCTTTAAAGATCCAAAATTCGCTTTAGCGTGAGGATATACGTCTTTGGCTAATAAAACCACCGATGAGGCGGATAATAAAAGGCAAGGCAAGACCGAAGTCATAATAAAAGCTTCATGGCGAAGTTGAATAAAAGATGGAGGTAAACCAAAGATAATAAGGTCCTTCCGTTAGGGGGCGTATAAAAGTCTTGGTAATAAGTCTCATGTTCAAAACCGTTATAAAACCGTGTTTATCGATTCTTCTTGTCAACTTAATTTTTTAACATCGTTGTCTATTAGGAGGGGTTATTGATTTGATGGTCTTAGTTACACCGTTAGGACTCTATTTTTAGACCTAAATCTCTATTATCGCATAAGTCAATGATGTATCCTCGTGATCATTAAGACATAATAAAATATAAGAGATACAACTTAGGAATAATGGGAGAATAAGTACGTGATTAGGGCATATGAGTAGTGTTAGCATTACTAACTTATAATGACAATGATCTCGTTGCACGCTTGGCATGGAATTAAGGTGAAAATCGAGGACGATGAAATTATTTCTAACGAAGCATTCACGTGTTCTTATTCTATGAACCTAAACGTCCCATTTTGCGATGAAAATCATACATTATGTCTAAAACACAAGTAGTAGCAATAGTGTAATGTAGCTAGTTTACCATTTCAATAAAGTGAATAAAATTAAATTTTGGAGATGCTTTGATACTTTATTCTAGCATTGCGTGAGGGCACGGCAATGGTTTAGTATGGGGGAGTGATGAGACTGCTTTTATACATGGTCTCATCGCCCAAATCGGCCTTAAAATGCATAAAATATCATAAAATATGCCAAATATATGCTCGTGTTTGTTACTTGTGTATTTTTAGGTACGGATATTGAGGAATTGGCAAAAGAACACAAGAATCATTCAAAAACGAACACGGGAAACGAAGACGCACAATGAACCAAGCTCACTTTTGGAATTTTGCAAAAAGACCCCTCAAGATTGAAGAATTGGCAAAAATGGCCCCTCATCTTTGAAGGACTTGTCATAATTAACCCTTCAAAATGTTAATTGTGCAAGTTTAACCCTTGAAGTTTGAAGAGTGTACAAGAAATGCCCTTGGAATTGGATTAAATGTTAAAAGTTAGTCAAAAGGGACAAAAGGACTTAACTTGAAAATCACTTGGGACTGCCATGGAAAAGAGTTAACAGATTAGGACTAACTTTACAAAAGGATAACTGGTTACTACGTTAGCCCAGGGACTGGTAATGCAAATCCAACACCCAAGCCCAACAAACCCAACGACCCAGCACCCTTAATCCGGTTTAATTTTTTAAAAACTTGGTCAAAAAGTCAAATCCCCCCCCACTAAACCTATTCCCTCCTAAACATGTTATTTAAAATGTTGTTTAACCAAAACAGATTAAAAACCTGCCTAAATCCCCAACGAACCCTAATAATCCCCAGATTAATCTCCCACAAATCAAGGGGTTATTACCCCTAACCCTCCAGATCCTTAATTGGACCTCACATCAACCAAACCCACCTCACCACAAAGCTCCACGTGGCCTGTGGTCCTCACCCACACCCTCCCCTGCACCCGTCCCTTTCCCACAACCCAATACCCCGACCAAAATCAACGATTTGGACCAACTCCTTTGTCCCCAAGCATTATCCAACGTCCATGATTCATCTTACAGCCTGGCATTTCACATGGCACCATTTTGACCCAAGATTCGTTAACAAGAAAGAGGGCAAAATTGAGATTTTCCATATTAGGGTTTTAGCATTTGTATATTTTATTCTAGTTCTAGATAGTTCCATTAGATAGTATAAATATGGGCGACCTGTGTCCATGTTTATGGTTCCAGTTTTTTTTGCAAAACCTTTTGTAATCCCTTTTTATAATATAAAGTTGGTTTTTGTTCATTACAATTTAATTCCTTTTATTTTTTATAAAAGTTGGTATAAGCTATGCAATTAAACTGAGTTCCATTGAATTGTGAAAGTGTTGAGAAATTTAAGATTTTCAAAAAAATTTTCAAAGTAGGGTTAAAATTTCATAAATCCTAGTTCCTTGAAGTGAAAGTGGAAAGAAACTGTGTGATTTGTGAGGTTGTAGTGATTCAAAACGTGTTAAGAGGTTTTAAAGTTTTATTGGAAAGATTTTTAAGAAGTAAAAAAGGTAAACAGAATATATATCTTTGCTTGTATTTTTGTTTTCTTTGAACTTTTCTTAAGCAGGTATTGAGGAAAGTTGTTGATTTGAGTTCTGCTCCAACCCGAGTTGGAAGGAGGTGGATTTTACATCCACAAGGATCTTGGAAGTAAGATCCTTGGGTAAGTTTTTTTTTACCTTGTTAAATTTCAGAAAAAAGTTGATTCATGTGTTCTTGTTTGATTTATGCTATTGTGTGTTTTAAGGTGTTTCATTTGAGTGTTATAAGTATGGTTATGCATGTTTAAGAGTTTGAGAATCAGTTTGAATGCTTGTGGAAGTGTTTTTCTTTGAAAAGTTTGGTTTTAAAGAATTAAAGGGGTGTTTGGAAACGGGTATAAGCAGGACATAAATCTTCATTTGTGTTTTAAAAAGCTGTTAGATAGGATAATTAGGGTTGTTTAGGTTGTTTGGTAGTTGTATGCTTGGTTTGATGCAAGTTTGAAACAAGTTTGTTGAGTTAAAAGTGAAAAGTGAGTTTGAAAATTGCATCACTAAGTAAACTGCTTGTTTTGGCTATGAATTGTGCCTAGGTCTTTGAATTCTGTTTAGAGTTAGGATAAGTTAAGGTTTGTTTTGGTTTTTATATTGATTAGTGAGTTTGAATGCCAAGTTTTGGCCTTTAAAGGTCACTAGGTTGCAAGATATAAGCTAGAATACCACCAGACTTCATCAATCTGTCACAGCAACCTTAATAGGACCATGAGGTGCTTTTGTTTTTGATTTCAGTGTGCTAGGTGTTTTTTTCTTTGTGTGTTATTGACTCCTTGTGCTCAGAAAGAGCACAAGGGTGCCTTGTGTCCCAAAAGCAACTCCACACAATCAAATTGCCAAGTCCTCTTGGCATAAAAATTGCACAAGTGAAAGAACATAGAACTTTGTGTTCATAGAAGAAACCTGTCCACGTTTTTGAGTTTAATATTGATTAATCTAGCTAAAAAAAGGAGTTTGAATTAAGTTGCAAGTCATAAAAAGGGTCTGTGTTGGATTGAAAGCTTTAAAAAAAGAAAAAAAAAATAAACGAGCAAAAAGGTGGGTTGCGCAGCCTCGAACCCACAATCACCACACTCACACACATCACACTCTACCACTGCGCCCTTGGGTCTTTTACTGACCAAGGGTGAAGTGGATAGATACTTAACCAGTTTTCAATTTCCTTTTTTAGATATAAGCCGTGAGCAAATAAGCTCATTTGAGCTTATTGGCTTATTATTTTTGCTCGTTTTTATTTTTCCTGGATTAGATATAGACTTAGAGATTTTCCTGGCTAGTTTTTAAATTTTTCCTTTTATTAGATTATTTTTTATCATTTATTTAATACCCGTATTTTAAAAAGTCATAAAAAAATAGAAAAAAGATTTTAAATTTTTAGGAAAAATCATTTTTAGGTTTTATTTAATATTTTTGAGGTTTACATATAAAAAAGTTTTCAAAAACTTTAATTTTTGATTTTATTTAATTTTAGGGGTTTTTGGCAACTTTAAAAATTAATATAAAATTCATTAAGAGGTTTTAGAAACTTTTGTTTACATTTTCTTCTTAGTTAGAATATTTAGGATTTTTGAGAATTTTTTAGAATTTATTTGAGGACTTTTAATTTTTTAGAATATTTTAATATTATTTTATTCATTAAAATAAAAAGTTTTATTTTTATTTCTTTTTCATTTTTCCTAGGTTCTATATCATTAATTAGGACTTTTCCCATTTGTAGAATAATTTTTAGGCTTTTCAATTAATTTTTAGAATTAATTTAAGATTTAATACATTTTAATAGTTTTTAGGAGTTTAAAAATAGTTTAAATTGGTTTTAAAATTTTTAAAAATAGTTTTTAGTTTAATTAGGTCATTTTTGAGGTTTACAAACTATAAACTCTTGTTTAGGGCTTTTTAATATTTAAAAGTGATTTTTAGGGCTTTAATTAGCATTAAAAAGTCATTATTAAATTAATTAAAAGGTTTTGGCAAGTTTGAATTTTTTGTAAACTCTTAGAATATTATTTGGGATTTTTTAGTAATTTTTAGGAATTTTTAGAGTAAAATTTTAAATTTTGCACTTTTTCACGTTCTACGTCGTAACTTTCTAATAGTGTTTTTGCCTTATTTTTCTAATTTTTTCATCTTCGTCATTTTTTCTTCTTTTCTTCTCATTAATAATCAAAAACATAAATCAATCATTCATTACACAACGCACTAGCCTCCTCGAGAGAACGATTCCCATCAAGGGTCATAACTTGTGGTTTTCCTAAATCACTCGTTAATACTTACCGCTTTTACCTTGTTTTCCTAAACAAGTGTGATTTTACAACTATCATAATGCAAATGGGAAAAGTCTTAATTAATGCTATAGAATCTAGGAAAAATGAAAAATAAAGAAAACAAAACCGACGCTTATTGGATTAGAACACAAGGCTTATTGGGCCCTAAAGTATTGTAATGATGATATGGAGACCGCGGGAAAACACCGGAAGAAAAGACTAAAAAGTTGCATGATTCTAAAATTAAAAACCGGGTTTTTAACATTGGGGATCAAGTTTTGCTTTTTAATTCAAGATTAAAAATCTTTTCCGGTAAATTGAAATCCCGTTGGTCCAGTCCATTCACCGTGACTCAAGTGTTTCCGTATGGGACCATCGAGCTAGCTCAAGATGATGGTCCTAACTTCAAGGTGAATGGACATAGGTTGAAGCACTACTTTGGCGGGGAAGTTCCATCCTTGAACTACCTCGACCAAGTCACCTTCCCCAATGATAATTAGTATTGAGGGGATCGAGTCGAGCTCATGACTCGGTAATCAAAAACGAAGTGCCTCGTGGGGGAGTCCCATGCCTATCCTATGTACATATTATCGCTTTCTAATGTAGCTTACGTGTGGGGATTTGTGCCCTTCCAACCTTTGTTCCGTGGTTGTTTGTGAATTGTGAACTTTAGATGATCATGATCTTCACGATTGGAGCCTCTCGTGTTCGTTTTATAGGAGCACTCGATCGTTTGCTTTGAAGACTTTCTCAATATCCATGATATATCCTTGATTGTTCTAACCTTAGGTTATTAGCACACTTTATAAACGGCTATTAATTCATTGGTTACACCCTTTCCATGCTAGATTAGGCATTCGACTACGTCTCTAGTACGGGGGTGTTTGCACCCCTAGACTCGAAACATTGAGGACAATGTTTAACTTTAGTATGGGGGGTGAATAGATACTTGCCTTGCCAAACCTTCACGCTTTCCAAAGTTTATCTTTTTGTCTATCGTTTTGTTGCAAAATAAGGCTAAAAATGGCCAATACTTGCCTTGCCAAACCTTCACGCTTTCCAAAGTTTATCTTTTTGTCTATCGTTTTGTTGCAAAATAAGGCTAAAAATGGCCAAATTTTAAATTTTTCTCATGTTTTATAAGTGTTTGAAGACACGAATGTAGGTTTTCCGATGGCGAGAATAAGAGTAATTTTTTACTCGACCGTGCGTGTTGAGCACTTAGCTTTGATTCCTTAACTACACATTAGGCTAAGTCTCTTAAATGAGGACGAGAAATGATAGAGTTAATTATAAGTTACTATGCTAAACGTAGAGTACTCGTATTCTTTCAAAAACTCATGTGTTCTCGTTGTTTGCTTATTCTCCCTTCGCTTGTAAATATTTTTTGCTTAATAAATATTGACTTAGCGGTTTAGTTAGGATTGTTGGGTTTCTAGTCTTTTCTAGTAGCTTCCGTGTAATTAAATTGGGAAGACATTAAGGTATCGCCAGCGTCACGGTTTTGAAGTATTGGCACCCGAATAATCAAAAGCTTCACCCAATAATAAGATTTCAAGTGCTCACCTAAATCAAGCAAACAATTTGAAGCCCCACAAGGCCGAAAAATCTATGCAAAATTGAAAGTGAATCAAGCCTTAATCTTCGAAGCTTTAAAGATCCAAAATTCGCTTAGCGTGAGGATATACGTCTTTGGCTAATAAAACCACCGATGAGGCGGATAATAAAAGGCAAGGCAAGACCGAAGTCATAATAAAAGCTTCATGGCGAAGTTGAATAAAAGATGGAGGTAAACCAAAGATAATAAGGCCCTTCCGTTAGGGGGCGTATAAAAGTCTTGGTAATAAGTCTCATGTTCAAAACCGTTATAAAACCGTGTTTATCGATCCTTCTTGTTGACTTAATTTTTTAACATCGTTGTCTATTAGGAGGGGTTATTGATTTAATGGTCTTAGTTACACCGTTAGGACTCTATTTTTAGACCTAAATCTCTATCATCGCATAAGTCAAACAATGTATCCTCGTGAAACATTCAAGATAAAATAAAATATAAGAGATACAACTTAGGAATAATGGGAAAATAAGTACGTGATTAGGGCATATGAGTAGTGTTAGCATTACTAACTTATAATGACAATGATCTCATTGCACGCTTAGCATGGAATTAGGGTGAAAATCTAGGACGATGAAATTATTTCTAACGAAGCATTCGCGTGTTCTTATTCTATGAACCTAAACGTCCCATTTTGCGATGAAAATCATACATTATGTCTAAAACACAAGTAGTAGCAATAGTAGTAGTGTAGTTAGTTTATCGTTCAATAAAGTAAATAAAAATGAATTTTGGAGATGCTAAGATACTTTATTCTAGCATTGCGTGAGGGCACGGCAATGGTTTAACATGGGGGAGTGATGAGACTGCTTTTATACATAGTCTCATCGTCCAAATAGGGCTTAAAATGCATTAAATATCATCAAAATACCCAAATATATGCTTGTGTTTGTTTCTTGTGTATTTTAGGTACGGATATTGAGAAAATGACAAAAGATCACAAGAATCATGCAAAAACGAACACGGGAAACGAAGCCGTACGATGAACCAAGCCCTAATGAAGAATTTTCCAAGAAAACCCTTGAAGATTTGAAGAATTATGAAGAAGGGTCCTCCAATATGGAATAATTGACACTTTATACCCTTGTATCTTCATAATTACAAGTTTGGTCCCTAAAGTTTGTCAAAATTACAAAAAGGACCCTTAACTTTGAAGAATTGGCAAATTTAGTCCCTCAACAAAACTAAATTGTCAATATTGGTCCTCCAAGAAGTCAACAAACAAGTCAAACCTTGAAGAATGAAGAAAATGCCAAAATCAGTCCTTCAAATATCATAAGTTTGCATGTTTAGTCCTTGAAACAAGTTTAAAAACTTGTTGTGCCAAAAATGCCAAGATGCCAAAGTTATTATTAAAGGAATTGAGATTATTTGCTGATTATTACAAGATGAAGACAAATGGAAACTTAAGGGGCAATTTCAGTCAAACACACAAACTCACCACCACCAATTGTTCTGCCATGTCACCTCCAACCTCCAATCACATTACACCACTTCACACCCCTCCTACACGTCACCCTCCACTCACATTTTAAACTGATTTAATTAATCAGTTTTAATCTTTCCCTCCCAAACATTTTATTTAAATCTAATCACCCCCAAATCAGATTAAATACACCCTAATCACCCTAATCACCCTAGAAATTGCCCAGGATCAAACTCACCAAAAACAAAGGGCTTGTGGTTATAACTTTCCAGATTGCTAATTAACCATCACCTAAACTAAACCCAACTCCTAAATCACCCATCACTCTCACCCATGTGATACCTTGGCCCTCCCCTACACAACAAAACAAAACGTACAAACCCATCAATGGCCAGAAGACTTATTCTTGCCCATTACGTGTCATCCAACGCTCCTAAAACACTTTGACACCTCTGGCACTCCCACAACAGTCCAAGAAATTCACATGGCACTCTTGACCAAGTTCAAAAATTGGCATCTTTCTAGCATCTTCAAATATTCGAGAAGGGCAATAGAGGAAGTTCATGTCATTAGGGTTTTAGCTTCTTTTCAGTTCTAGAATGAATGTAAGCCTCTATATAAAGGCCATATAGGACTTAGTTTAGACTGTTCTTGCTTTCCTTGTTCACATCCTTGTAAAGCCCCTTTTTATGAATGAAAAGTTGGTGAAGTGTTATGTGAAGAAAGCTAGTTCCATTTTATTTTCAGTTTGATACAATTATCATTATTCAGTTTGGTTTTACATTTTCAGCAAGTTTACTAAGTTTTCCAAGTTTCTGTTTTCTTTTCAAGTTTTTCTTAAACCTTAAATTTTCATAAAAATCTGATAAATGGTGATGGAATATATTTGTTTAGAGGTGTTTGAGATTGTGTATGTCCATGATACCATGGCTTGTTCTAGTATAGTGGGTACCCAATCTTAGATAGCCTTGGTTTGGTCCATTATTCAGCTCATCCTAGTTCTAACCCAAGCTCTAGTTTACTTCTAGTTTTATCTATAAGCTAGGGGTAAGCCTTGAGCTTTTACACAGACTTTTCATTCTCTCTTAGAAGGTTCAAAACAAGAACCATTTTTTATCCATTTTCTTTAAGTCAATTCTCATAAGCATCTCAACAAAGTTCTGCTCAGGCCCTAGCCTGATTAGAGGTGACTTTTCAGTCACTGTTGGGCCTGGATGTAGGCCCAACAAGGTACCCCTTGTGCCTTTGTTTCAGTTTTGAATTTTGATGAATTGTATGATTTATGTGAATTTGTGATTTATTGCATAAAATTGTTTAAGTGTTGTCTTCCTGGTTTGATATTGTTCATTTAGGTTTACATGCATGCTAGAAGTGTTTGCAATCAGTTTTGAGTAGATTTAAATAGGTTTGCTTTGTTAATTGTAAGTTTCTGATTATTAAGGGGTGTTTGGATTAGGAATTAAGTAGGGATTAAAGGCTTAAATCTTGCTTATAAGTCTGTCTTAATCACTCAATAGGGTATTGATAAGTTGTATGTCAAATTGGTTTTCACTTTGGAAAGGTTTTAAAACATTTGCATGCTTTAAAATTTGGAAAACAGTCAAAATCAGTCAAGCCCCAATTTTACCAAGTTTTTATGAAAATTTGTCTTTTAAATCTTGATCAATGTTAGATACTTGTTCTATCTAGGGTTTTATTGAGTTTGTATGTGATTTGGTTGAGTTTTGTGCAAGTCTTGGACGTTTGAATCTCATTAGAATACCATTTGTATCAGTCAAGCACTCCTTGTCCTAATTCAGTTCATCAGTGAGTATGATTTTTATTGGTGTGTGATTTTGCTAAGTGTATTTTGTGTTTTTTGTGATTAGCTTGACTCCCTATACTCAACTGAGTATAGGGGTGCCCATTTGTCCATCAAAATACCAACAAAAATCAAGAACTTGCTCCTCTTGTTCATATCTTCACAAGTGAAGATATCATCCTTGTGTTCATAAGCTAAACTTGTAATATGGGCACGTTTTTGCTTTCTAAGGCTTTGAATCTTGCCTTTTGGTTATTTGATTTATGTTTTTAAGTAAGTTTAGATTACTGGAATTGAGTTTAAAGTTTTAAAAAAAATAAAAAATTAAAAAGTCCAAATGGGGGTGCACAGCCTCGACCCCTTGACCTCTCGCTCACAACACATACGCCTTAACCATCTCTGCCCTTGGGTCTTTTACTGACTAAGGGTAGAATCACATTGTATTTAAAGGGATCTTGTTTGGGATTTTCATATATAAGCCGTAGCTAAGTAATCTCTCACAAGCTTATTGGCTAAGCTTTTTCGCCAAGTTACATTTTTCCTAGGTTTGTCATGTAGTTTAAGATTTTTCTAGCTAAAGTTTCGATTTTTCCCTTTCTTTAATTATTTTTTATCATTTTTTATTTACCCGTTTTTAATTAATTAGATAAAAAATAGTATAAATAGTTTTTAAATTTTATAAAAAATATTTTTAGGTTTTATTTAAGTAACTTGAGGTTTACAGCCATTTAAGTTTTCAAAAAGTCTTATTTTTGATTTTATAGGATTTTAGGGTTTTTAACCAACTTTAAAATTTAATATAAAATTATTAAATAGGTTTTAGAAACTTTTAATTGCATTTCTGTCTTAGTTACATTATTCTAGATTTTTGGTAATTTTTTAGAATTTTTTTATAAACTTTGAAATTTTTTAGAATATTTTAATATTATTTTATTATTAAAAATTAAAAGTTTGATTTTTTAAGTTTTTACATTTTTCCTAGATTGTAGACACTTAATTAGGAGTTTTGAAACTTTCCAAATATTTTTAGGGCTTTTCAATTATTTTCTAGAATTAATTTAAGTTTTAATTGATTTTAGTAGTTTTTAAGTGTTTAAAAATAGTTTATTTGGTTTTAAAATTTTTAAAAATACTTTTTAGCTTAATTAGGTTATTTTGAGGTTTACAAACTTTAAAATCTTATTTAGGGCTTTTTAATAATTAATTGTGATTTTTAGGGCTTTAATTAGCATTAAAAAGTTATTATCTAATTAATTAAAAGGTTTTAGCAAGTTTGGATTTTTTGTAAACTTTTAGAATATTATTGTGGATTTTTAGTAACTTTTAGGAATTTTTAGGTTAAAATTTTAATTTTTGCACTATTTACGGTTTTGCGTGATTGCCTTTTTCGTCTTAGTTTAATCCGTCTTCGTAACCGTCTTTCTCTTCTAATCCCATTTCTTTCTTTATTTTTCAATCATATAAATCACAAATCAAAATCATCTCTTAACACAACGCACTTGCCTCCTCGAGAACGAACTCACTTTTAGGGTCACACACACAGTTTTCCTAAATCGTCGTGCATACTTGCCCTAATTACCTTCCTTTTCCTAAAGGGGTAATTTTACTCAACATCAGTGATGATAAATTACCGGGTCCAGATGGATACACGGCTACTTTTTAAGGAGGCGTGGGATATCATTGGTTCTGAGGTGGTGGGGGTTGTGGGTGAGTTCTTCACTAATGGAAAGCTTCTTAAAGATCTTAACCATACAATTATTGCGCTTATTCCTAAAGTCAAGACTCCTATGCGAGTTAATGACTTTCGGCCTATTTCTTGTTGTAATGTGCTATTTAAATGTATTATCAAGATCATAGCTAATCGAATTAAAGAGAGCTTGATGACGTTGGTTAGCCCCAACTAGTCGACATTTTTTCCAGGAAGAAGTATCTCGAACAATATTCTACTAACTCAGGAGCTCATGCATAAGTATCACTTGAATCGGGGTGTCCCTAGATGTGCTTTTATAGTGTATATCCAAAAGGCTTATGATACGGTTAATTAGAGTTTTTTACGGAAGGTTCTTATTGGGTTTGGGTATCATGAAAAGATGGTAATGTGGATTATGGAATGTGTGACGACGACATCGTATTCTATTTCTATCACCGGCTCACTTCATGGTTATTTTAAGGGCAAGTGTGGTTTGCGACAAGGTGATTCGCTTTCTCCCTATTTATTTACGATGATTATGGAGATGTTGAAACTAATTCTTCATAAGAAAGTCAAGGAACTTGATAACTTCACTTACCATAGTTATTTCTCTAAAATGGGTTTGATTAACTTGTGCTTTGCGGATGACTTGTTTATCTTTGTGCACAGGGATCTAAATTCTGCTCAAGTTATTAGGGATGCTTTAGATGATTTCAAAAATATGTCGAGCTTAGCGCCTAGTTTTCCAAAAAGCACGACATACTTTTGTAATGGGTCTAATCACACTAAGAGTGCTATCTTACAGATTTTACCTTTTGAAGAAGGAAAGCTTCCGGTTAAGTACCTTGGAGTTCCTTTGATCTCGTCGCGTCTTATCTATAATAATTGTAAGGAGCTGCTTGAGAAAGTGGATGGGCGTCTCAATGATTGGAAAAATAAATCGCTTTCGATCATGGGCAGTTTGCAACTTATTCAATCGGTTCTTGGGTCCATACATGTTTACTGGGCTTCAATGTTTATCCTTCCTAGTAGAATTCTTATGAACATTGAGCAGCGTATGCGGGGTTTCCTATGGTGTAAGGGTGCTCTTGGCAGGGGTAGGGCGAAAGTCGCGTGGGACATTGTGTGTCTTACTAAGTCAGAGGGTGGTCTTGGTATTCAAAAACTTGGTGATTTTAACAAGGCCCTTATGACGTCTCACATTTGGAAGCTACTTATCCTGAAAGATTCTTTATGGGTGAAACGGATTCACATGTATAAAATTAAGGAGCGCAATTTTTGGAGCATTCTAGTTCGTGGTAATATGACATGGGGGTGGCGGAAGATTTTACAACTTAGACCTCTCATTCGTGTGTTTGTTTGATCGCTTGTGGGTGATGGTAGGAAGGTTTCCATCTGGTATGATAAATGGTGTGAGATGAGCCCGCTTGTTGATTTTATAACAACTCGTGATATGTATTCCTCGGGTTTAACTCCTACAGCTACGATGAATCAAGTCAAGGATAATGATACTCTTAATTGGACCGTGCAATTGCAAGATAAGTATCCTTTTCTGATGAATATTGGGGTTCCTAATCATAATGGGATTGATAAATTAATGTGGCGGTCTTCGTTGGGTCAGTTAAAACCTTTTTCGGTATTGGAAGCTTGGCATGCTATCCGACCTAGGGCTGCTACTGTTCAATGGAAACATTTAGTATGGTACCCTTAATGTATCCCACGTCATGCGGTTACGTTGTGGATGATTATTCTGAAGCATTTGAAGACTTAGGATATACTTCATAGTTGGAATATATCCAGTTCCATGAGCATGGTCTGTATACTATATGAGACGCAGCCGGACTCACATGACCATTTATTTTTTGATTGTAAGTTTTCTAAGCAGGTTTGGAGAGATGTTTGCAAGAAGGCTGATCTTAAGTTGGCCTCGTCATTTTCTTTAATTGTTCCGGCGGTAGAACCAACGGCTAGAAGAAGAACTTCTCGCAACCTCATTGCTAATTTGATAGGTGTGAAAACACCCATCCTTTTACCACTTAATTATAATGAAAACAAGACCATAACGTGTATTTTATGTCGTAAATGTCGGAATTATGCGTGGTTTGTGTTTTTGTTGTGATTTTAGGATCAAAATGTAAAAAGGGAAGAAAACACGGGCTTTCACGGGCTTTTATCAAAGAAAAAGACAAAAGACGAAGTCAAGAAATCAAGAGTGCAAAAAGAACAGAATTCCAAGGCCTATTCTAAAGATTTATCGAAGAAAAAGTCCAAAGACAGAAGTTTAATAAAGCCGAAGAACTCAAAGTCTAATTTATGAAGAAATCACAAGACGAGTTTAAAGTAATCCCGAGACAAAAGTCGAAAAAGTCGAAGAATTAAGAAGACGAAGGAATAAACGATAAAGAGAGAAAGAAGAAAGAGATGAGGAAGCTTCCAACCTCTACTCCTCCTATAAATAGGACCATTAGTCATAATTTCATTTTTTGTTGGCTAACTTGACAAATTAGCTATTCCATCTTTAATTACTTGCACTTTCATTTCATTGCCATTTAATTACCTTGTCTTGCACTTTAATTATCAAGTAAGTTTACTTTTTATGTTTATTGAATCTTTACTTTTATTGTTAATCTCCTATCTACTCTTCTTGTTTGGATTTAATCTTATGTTTATGTTCATGTTCTTTAGTTTTTATTGATTTGATCAAGTGGGTTTTGATTATTTTGATTATTATTGTTAGTTTTATTGGTTTGGATTGATTGGTTATTGTTAGTTAATCATTTGTGGTTATTTTGGTTTAATCTTTAGATTGATCTTGGTTAGATTTGATTAAGATTCGTAGCTTCTTTATTTTCCATGTTCTTCGCTTAATCAGTTCCTCGATTCCGAATCAACATTTTATTCCATGTGAAGCCTATTAGTTTAATTATTCCACATCAAGGTTATATTCCGAACCAAGGATTTCTTCCTTATATTCTGAATCAGTGCTTGTTATTCCGGATCATTTGTTTATTCCAAATGAAGTATTTTTCTGGATGAGCCCATATTTCGAACGAGCATTTATTATTCTGGATGAACCTATATTCAGTATGAACAAGATATTCCGAATGAGGGGATATTCCGGATGAGCCTGTTTATTCCGGACGAAAGTATTTATTCCGAACCAACCCAACTTATTCCGAGTGAAGGTTTTTCCGAGTGAATCACATATTTCGAATCAGTGCAGTTTATTCCGAATAAGCCAAATATTCCGAATCAGTAACATTCCACATGAGTGTTTTTGTTAATCAAGAATTATTCCGGATGAGCAAGCATTCCGGATGAGGAGTTTATTCCGAATGAGTGATTTTTAGTTTATTTTAAGTTTATGTTTCTAAGTTTTCATCTTTATTTTTCCCGCCTTTTTACTCAGTCGCACTTTTAGTTTACTTGCCTTAGATTTATTTTAAGTTTGCCTTTAGTTTAAGTTTTAAGTTTGCTTTATTTACTTTTAAGTTTGCCTTTTAATTTCTCGTCACGTTTTTATTTCCCGTCATTTATTTTCAATTAGTTTTAGATTTATTTACCTGCCATTTACTTTAAAGTTTTGCACATTTACTTTACTACAACGACCAAACTATTTTTTTCCACCAAAAGACGACTGAGTCGCACATTCTTCCCTTTCTTAATTCGAAAAGATCGGACGATAAAATTTTATACTTGGCAAAATCCAGTTATTAAATGGCGCCGCTGCCGGCTCTTTTCGTAAAGATTAACGGTTTTCTGTGAGAGACGCGTTGCTTTTTGGGATCCGTTCATTCGTGAGCGTTATTTTTCGTGCACAAAAATTTCCAAAAAACCATAAAAATTAAAAATTGTTAAAAATCCATAAAAATTAAAAATTTTCAAAAATCCAAAAAGATTTTACTTTTATTTCTATAGTGTATATATTGTCTATTGCTTTGGTATCTTTTTCTTTTGCTTTTGAAGGTGTATGCGTACTAGATCTTCAATTTATCCAGAGCCCGAGACTAGTGAAGATTTAGCTATGGCAGGTGTGAACAACAACAATAACCCACCGTACCTCAACAATAACAACAACAATGTTCTTCAACAGCCCGATCTTCGGACAATGGAGGAGCTTTGTCAACCAACAATGTTTGGACGAGGAAGACCGATTGCGCCGATGCAAATCACGGCTCCGGAGTTTTCGTTGAAGCATCACATGATCCAACAAGTGCAAACTAATCCATTCCGCGGAATACCGGATGATGATGCCAACAAGCACCTCGACAAATTCATTACTATTACTCAAAGCATGAAGTTTCCCGGTGTTACTATGGATGTCCTTCGCCTACAGCTCTTTCCACATACTTTATCACACCACGCCGAAAAATGGTTTGATCGTCTCCCGAAGAATTCCATTCATACTTGGGACGACATGACTCAACGATTTTTGTCGCGCTACTTTCCACCATCCATGGTCACGAGCCTTCGAAATCAAATCAGCGGTTTCATGCAAGAACCCGATGAATCTCTCTTTGATGCTTGGGAAAGATATAATGTTTTGATCGATCGATGTCCAAAGCACAACATGCTCCATGTTACCTTAATTGATACTTTCTACAACGGTTTGACTTTTCGTGATCGTGATACGATTAATGCAACCGCCGGTGGCACATTTATGAAAAGAAACCCGAGGATTGTAGAGAGCTTATTGAGAACATGACTACTCATCACAAAAATTGAGATTCCTCCGCTTCTTCAAGGAACAACCCGAGAGTCAATGTTTCTTCTACTTCAGCAAACCCCGATATGACCGAATTCACCCGCATGATGGCCGAAATGAACAAAAATATCTTGCTCTTCGCTACAAACCAACAACAACAAGTTAAAGCGGTAGCCATTTCTTGTGAGACATGCGGCGGTCCTCACTCATACACTGATTGTCCTTCTACTCAAGGCAATTCGGAAAACATGTATGCGGCTTATGGTAACTATTCACCGGAAAATTACCAAGCCCGGTCTCAAGGGGATCGAAATTTGCTAAGTTACAGGTCTAACAACTATCTTTCACCCGGTTTTTCTCCTCAAAACCACAACCCAAACAACTACAATAGAAGAAACCAAATCCCACCTCGTGCTTCTAATCCTTATCACCCACCCGCTCAACAAGCCCCACCCATTAATCAAGATGTTGAAGCCATAATGAGAACCCAAGGAGAGCAAATCAAGAATCTACAAAGCCAAATTATCAATTTGAAAGGAGATATCACTAAGCAAGGGAATGACATTAGATCCGAGCTTCGAAATGATATAAAAACCTCCTTCAGCACTTAAACGAATGATTTGAAGAATATGCTGGCTAGTTTCTTACCCACCACTCAACCCTCTACTTCGGGCTCTCTACCTCCAAACACCGTCACCAACCCGAGAGCGAATGTGAGTGCTATTACTACCCGTAGTGGAGAAACTTTAGTAGGACCATCTATCCCACCCCCAGTTACACCATCTACACCTCCTCCACCACCATTTATCCCTACTACTCCCACACCTAGTATTAGTTCACCATTACCGTCTTGCCTTGTCATGAAGAAGTACCCAAGAAGAATCCTTCACCAACCCCACCTTCCACCTATAAACCTAACATTCCTTTCCCTTCTCGACTCAACAAGGCTAGAATTTTGACTAAGAATGACGTTCAAGTCTCTAACTTTTTGGACAAGATTGCCGGCATGACCGTCACCTTTACCCTTGTTGAAGCTCTTGCCCAAATGCCACAATTTGTCAAGATGTTTAAGGAATTGCTTAATAAGAAGGAGAAGATGGCCGAGTTTGTTAATACTCGCTTGAATGAAAATTGCTCTGCAATCCTTCTTAAAGAACTTCCGGAAAAACTTGGAGATCCCGGTCGTTTTGTGCTACCTTGCACTTTTAACCAAACTGACGAATTTACTGCCTTAGCCGATCTCGGGGCAAGTATAAATTTGATGCCTTTCAGCGTTTGGAAAAAGTTATCATTGCCCGACCTTACACCAACGAAGATGACTCTTGAGCTTGCAAATCGCACTCTCGCTTACCCCGTTGGTATTGCCGAAGATGTGTTCATTAAAGTTGGCACCTTCACTTTTCCGGTCGACTTTGTTGTTGTTGTTGATTATGAAATGGACCCTCGTAGTCCTTTAATACTTGGTCGGCCATTCTTGAGAACCGGAAAAGCTCTAGTCGATGTTGCCGAAGGTGAGTTAATTTTAAGGGTCAGGAATGATGCACAAGTGTTCGAAATGGGGAAGATCATAAACAAATCCTATGGAAGAGAATCAACGAATATGATTAATGTGCTTGATGATTTTGTCGTCTACAACAATCCTCTATTCGACTCTTTCTATGATAATCCACTGTTTCAAGATGATGTGGATGATTCTCTCTCCAATTCTGATCCTCCACCAATTTATGATTCTCCACCGATCTTTGATACTTATGATGACGATTCTAGTTATAAGGGAGATGATTATGATGATTTTACTTCTGAGTATCAAGACATGCCCACATATGATGATTTTGATAAGGCTTATACTCTTTTGAGTGATTCTTCACATAATGAAGATCCTCCTCCATCCATGCTTGATCCTACTTTGGATGACTACTCATTTGAGGAACACTTTTCTACTTTTCTCAATACATAATTCCCTCATGAGAGTGATGCTCCTCCTTTAGACTTTGATGATTATGGTCTTTATCCTACTTTGGATATGAAGAAACCCGCTTCAAAGGAGAAGACACCGGACGACACCAACATCCGCAACACGTATGTTTTGACACCTCTTTGTCCACCTTCTGAGGACGAGGTTGTGCATTTTCTTAGCGGATCCTCTTCAAATTCTGCTGAGCCTGATTGCTATTTTCCCCTAAAGGAAAAGGAGTTCGATCCCGGTATCGAAATTTTTAAGCCATCTCAGTATCCGTCTGATGAAATAAAAGGAAAGATTTTTGGAACTACTGGAGATATGCTTGCACCCCATCATCCTTGCTACCACCGCGCTCACCACTTGCTTAAGGGAACCTTGCCTACTTTTCTTTGGCTTGCCTTGTTCGCCTTAAGCTTGTGTTATTTGATGGATGAAAACCATGTCTTTGATCCCGGTGGATGTGTTTCAAGTTTCCTCCTATGCTAATCAAGGTCGAGTCAGGCTCACGACTCGGTGAACAAAAATCAAGCGCTTCTTGGGAGGCAACCCAAGTTTTAATCTTTTAGCTATCTTTATCCTAAGTGTAGGGGAGACCCGTTGGTGTTTGTTATTTCCTCTCTCTCATATTTAGGGATTCGAGCATTCAATGATCCACTCTTGATGATTTTTGACGACCCGTGATTCCGTGTTTCTGTCTTCTCGGTTCTATCCTAAACTCTTTTCGATTCACTATTTTATATTTTCCAATATTAAAATAGGAATCTCTTTAGTTGTCTCTTCCTTAGCAAGATTTAATCAACGTGCACAATGTCCTAAGTGTAGGGGAGTTTACTCCCACATGCTTAAACATTGAGGACAATGTTTATATCAAGTGTAGGGGGGACTTCTATCGAAGTTAAGTGGCCTTTTTCTTGTATTTGTCCTCATTTTAACCGGAAAATCAATTTTTCGACATTTTTCAAATTTTTTGATCTATTTTGGCCTAGTAGTTTTACCTTTGTATAGTTATTTTCTTTCTTTACTAGAATAAATTTTAATAAAGAGGTTTTAATTTTCAACGTTGTGAATCTTTTGACTCAACCCGAGTTTACTTATCTAAGTTTACTCTAGCTAGTATCCTTAACGTGTTTAAGTCAAGTTTTGCTAGGATTTTATATAGGGAGCTTTAAAACGCGAAAGTCTTAACTCTCACGGGTTAAGAACAAGAACTTTTCGCATGTTCCTATAATTGATCCTAGAGAGTCGTTTATCAAGGGAACTTTAAAATGCGAATTCTAATCTTGAAAAAGTCTAAGAATTTGCAAGATCCTATAGATGACTCGAAAACCCAAAACTTTGATCTAATTGGCTAAGCATCCACGAGTCTCATTCCTTGAGATTTTAAATTGTGGAGAACGAGAGATGATAGAGTCAATTATAAGTTTAGTATTCTTTCGTAAATTTATGTGAGTTGATTATAAGCCTATTCTCCCATCGCTTGTTAATAAATTTATCTGCAATAAGTAAGGTTGTACGATTTGAAAAGTTACTTAGCTTCTAACCCAAGATCGTTTAAAAGTTGCTCGGTATTAATTAGAGTTCATAGCCAAGGCATAACTTATTGAAGCGGGATGCGAAAATTGGTGAGTCCGAAAAGGCCCTAACAAGGCATGAGGGCTACATTTTGTTGCTAAAAATCCAAAAGTGATGTGAAGAATCATTTATCGAAAATCAATATGAAGGATCGAGACACACGACGAAAAGAAAAACTCCCCAAAAGATCATGGAGAAGTATATTCAAAAAGGCCCTATCAAGGTATGAGGATAAATAGATCCAAGTCCTAAAAGGAGGCGGATCGTTGTATATCAAAATCCCAAATAAAGATTGGAGAAAAATGAAGAAGTCGTGGTCCAAGTATGAAGAATCTCTCAAAACTTCAAGTGAAGAAATTCCTATTATGAAGAGAAGACCATTATTTCATGAACGTCTCTCAAGATTTGAAGTATGAATTCACTGCCAAATATCGGTCCGAGAAAGGTCTCAAATCGTGAAGCGAGTTATGCCAAGATATGAACTTTATGAGGTCCCGAAAAGCAGTTTTAAAAGATTTTGTCCTTTAGCTAACTATTGATTGAATCATCCCACTTTATTTTCAGCCTTAATAACTATCGAAATAAGTCAACAATGCATCCTCGTGATCATTCAAGACAATAATAAAATATAAGAGATACACCTAGGAATAAGGGAGTCTAAGTAAATAATTGGCCCACATGAGTTCATGTTAGTTTGCTGACTTATAATAACAATGATCTCGTTTTTAAGCTTGGTATGGGGAACGTGAAACTTGAGGATGATAATCATTCATGACATTCCAAAACCCTAAGGTAAGTCTTTGATTTCTTTACTTGTTTTGATATTTTCTATCTCTTTAGTAAAGGCCAATGTGGAATGATTGTGATGAAAAGTGTAATCTTGCTTTGTAATTAGTGCATTGCATGAGGACATTGCAATGGTCAAGTGTAGGGGATTTGATAGGTGTGAAAACACCCATCCTTTTACCACTTAATTATAATGAAAACAAGATCATAACGTGTAATTTATGTCGTAATGTCGGAATTATGCGTGGTTTGTATTTTTGTTGTGATTTTAGGATCAAAATGTAAAAAGGGAAGAAAACACGGGCTTTCACGGGCTTTTATCGAAGAAAAAGACAAAAGACGAAGTCAAGAAATCAAGAGTGCAAAAAGAACGGAAGTACAAGGCCTATTCTGAAGATTTATCGAAGAAAAAGTCCAAAGACGGAAGTATAATAAAGCCGAAGAACTCAAAGTCTAATTTATGAAGAAATCACAAGACGAGTTTAAAGTAATCCCGAGACAAAAGTCGAAAAAGTCAAAGAATTAAGAAGACGAAGGACTAAACGATAAAGAGAGAAAGAAGAAAGAGAGGAGGAAGCTTCCAACCTCTACTCCTCCTATAAATAGGACCATTAGTCATAATTTCATTTTTTGTTGGCTAACTTGACAAATTAGCTCTTCCATCTTTAATTACTTGCACTTTCATTTCATTGTCATTTAATTACCTTGTCTTGCACTTTAATTATCAAGTAAGTTTATTTTTATGTTTATTGAATCTTTACTTTTATTGTTAATCTCCTATCTACTCTTCTTGTTTGGATTTAATCTTATGTTTATGTTCATGTTCTTTAGTTTTTATTGATTTGATCAAGTGGGTTTTGATTATTTTGATTATTATTGTTAGTTTTATTGGTTTGGATTGATTGGTTATTGTTAGTTAATCATTTGTGGTTATTTTGGTTTAATCTTTAGATTGATCTTGGTTAGATTTGATTAAGATTCGTAGCTTCTTTATTTTCCTTGTTCTTCGCTTAATCAGTTCCCCGATTCCGAATCAACATTTTATTCCGAGTGAAGCCTATTAGTTTAATTATTCTACATCAAGGTTATATTCCGAACCAAGGATTTCTTCCTTATATTCTGAATCAGTGCTTGTTATTCCGGATCATTTGTTTATTCCGAATGAAGTATTTTTCCGGATGAGCCCATATTCCGAACGAGCATTTGTTATTCCGGATGAACCTATATTCAGGATGAACAAGATATTCCGAATGAGGGGATATTTCGAATGAGCCTGTTTATTCCGGACGTAAGTATTTATTCCGAAGCAACCCAACTTATTCCGAGTGAAGGTTTTTCCGAGTGAATCTCATATTCCGAATCAGTGCAGTTTATTTCGAATAAGCCAAATATTCCGAATCAGTAACATTCCGCTTAAGTGTTTTTGTTGTGATTTAGGACCAGAATGTGAAAAGGGAGGAAAACACGGGCTTTCACGGGCTTTTATCGAAGAAAAAGACAAAAGACGAAGTCAAGAGATCAAGGGTGCAAAAAGAACGGAAGTCCAAGGCCAATTCTGAAGATTTATCGAAGAAAAAGTCTAAAGACGGAAGTTTAATAAAGCCGAGAAACTCAAGACTTATTAATGAAGAATTTTCAAGACGAGTTTAATTAATCCCGAGACAACGTCGAAAAATTCGAAGAATTAAGAAGACGAAAAGACGGAAAGAAAGAAAGGAGGAAGCAACACATGCTTCCCTTCTCCCTATAAATAGTGTCCATTTCATTTCATTTCACTTGTTGGCTAGATTGACAAACTAGCTCTTCCACTTTTCTTTTCATGCCAATTTCAATTCTTCACAATTTACTTTCATGCACCTTAAATTTGTAAGTTCTTTAATCTTTAAGTTTTTGTTATTGAATCTTTACCTTTTAATCAAGCTTTGAATTACTCTTCTTCTTCATTTCTTGTTTAATCTTTCCTTATGTTCATGGTTGTGTTCTTGAGTTTTCATAGTTTTGATCAAGTGGGTTTTGATTGTTTTGGTTATTATTGTTAGTTTAGTTGATTTGGATTGATTGGTTATTGTTAGTTAATCATTAGTGGCTATTTTGGTTTAATCTTTTGGTTGATTTTGATTAGATTTGGTTAGATTTGTAGCTTTATTTTGTTCCCCTGTTCTGCGCTTTATTCTTCTGTTTCCCAGATTCCGAACCAGAGCTTTATTCCGGATGAAGGTTTTAGTTTAATTATTCCGGATGAGTTAGTTATTCCAAATGAACGTTCTTCTTCTATTATTCCGAACCAAGTGCTTTCTTTTGATTATTCCGAACCAACAATTATTCCGAGTCAACAATGTTATTCCGAGTAAACAAACTATTCCGCATGAACCTTTTTTTCCGCATGAGTAGTTTATTCTGAATGAGCAATTATTCCGGATGTACGAGTTATTCCGGATGAACATTTATTCCGGATGAGCGTGTTTTTCCGGATGAAGTTAATATTCCGGATGAAGGATTTATTCTGGATGAGCTGTTTTTCTTGGATTTGTAATTTTTATGTTTTCTATTTTTCAAAAAAGTGACAGTTTTCTGGTGGTTATTTTTAGCTTATTTTTATTACTTCGCTCATTTTATTTTTAGTCTTTAAGTAATTTCGTCTTTTTGATTTATTTTTATTTACCGTTTCGCTTTAAATTAGGTTTTATTATTTGCATTGCTCCTTTATTATTTGTCTTTGGTTTATTTTTATTTCGCTTCGCATTTACCTTTTCTAGTAGAATAGATAACCAACTTCCCTTTTCGTTACCAAGAACAACTGAGTCGCACTTTAACCTTAATCAATTCGAGAAGATCGGACGATAATATTTTCTTACTGGGCAAAAGTCTTGTATTAAATGGCGTCGCTGCCGGCTCTTGGGATCCGTTCACTCGTGAACGTTATTTTTCGTGTCAAAAATTTTCAAAAATCCAAAAAACATTTGAAAAACCATAAAAAGCATTTCTTTTTCAAAGTTTTGCGACCAAAAATATTCCTCTTTATCCTCTATTGTGTTTTATTCTTTTCTCTACCCCTCTTATTTATAATTCTTCATGGATTCGTCTTGCGTCCGGTGTGGGAGACCATGGCTTGGTTTCCAATATGTCCATGGTGTACTTGTGCGATGTGTGGTTCTGATATCGACAATACACAATTTGGATATTGTCCATTTTGCAATTCAAGAAATTCGTACTTCTCCTCTTACACTAATTTCTCCCCCCTCCCGTCTATGACAATCCCTATCCTCAACAAGCACTGGATTTTTCTCCATACCCATGTTGCCAAAATTGTGGGGGCCCTCACGATACTTCTTATTGTCAGCCAATGAATTATTATGAGCCACATCCGTGCTATAATTCCGGTATGTATAACTGTGAACCCCCACATCCCACCCTCAATCATCAATCCTCTCAGGGAATTCGTATTGCCCAACAACTCACTAATTTGAATGACGAAAGACAAGCCCTTATTTTGAAACTTCATGACGGCTTAATTCAACTGACCGAGGCATTGAAGGAGCGACAACGACAGCAACAAGAGCAAGTATCTAACCTTAGTGCTTATACTCCTCCTCTTTTGCCTCCATATTATTATGATGATGATGACGATGAGAGTCCTATTTCTTGGAACGATGAGAATTATATTCCTTCTCCCGACTTGCCGGCTCTAGAGCCTAAGGATTCACCTATCCTAGGGGATGAGGATCTTAGCGCGATTCCTGCAAAGGAATCCGACGAATTCATAAAGTCTAGTGCTGATAACCTTGTCCAAATTCCAAGTGAATCTGAGTTGACATCCGACAGTGACAATGAGTATGATGCGCTTTCTTCTGATGATGTTCCTTCCACTAACACTTTGGGAGAGGATTCTTTGGCTTTCTCTAATCCTCTTTTTGATCAAGATGATGATTTTACTTCTAGTGATGACGAGTCACTATCCGATGAAGACGTTCCGAAGGAAACTTTCAAGATTTATTTGAACCCTTTATTTGATTTTGATGACGCTTACATATCTAGTGAGGTGAATCCTCTCTTTGACGAAGGGATTGAGGACATTGATAGCTCTGATTCTCTTTCTATTGATGAGCATACTTTGTTAGCCATGCCCCCTTCTATCGCAGAGGTTGAGAGATTTGACTCTACTGGAAAGGTGACGCGGGTGGAAGGTAATTGTTCTCTTACTTCTCATATTATATTGCCACCTCATCCTACTGCGTGCACGCCCAAGCGGGTGATGTATCAATTTTACTCTCCAGGAAATAAGGATGAGTGCTTTGACCCGGGAGGTGACATTGACCATTCTATGATTGACACCTTTACGGCTTTGCCGCCTAGTGACCATCAGCAGTCTGGAGGGGATTTAACTATACTTTCTTTACCCACCCCGCCTCCCGTGGATCAAGACTTCACATACTTTTCGTATGTTGAAAAGACCTTTCTACCATTCAAGACTTATCCTCCTGCCTCTCCTTTATTATTTTCCTCCGGAAACGAGGACAAGGTCTTTGATCCTGGTATTACATTCGAGGCTTCCCCATGGACCATTTAATTCGGGGATGAGTCAAGCTCGTGACTTGGTTAACAAACACAAGCGCTTCTCGGGAGGCAACCCGCGGTATCTATCCTTTTTCTCTGTTTTCATAATAAGTGTAGGGGAGACCCTAGTATGTGTTTGTTGTTTTCTTTCTAATCATGTGCAGGGATTCGAGCTTTCAAATATCCATTCTTGATGACTTTTGACGACCCGTGATTCCGTGTTCCCATCTTCCCGGTTCTATCCTAAACTCTTTTGATTCTCTATTTTATATTTTTCAATATTAAAATAGGAATCACTTTAGTTGTCTCTTCCTTAGCAAGATTTAAACAAAGTGCACAATGTCCTAAGTGTAGGGGAGTTTACTCTCACATGCTTAAACATTGAGGACAATATTTATATCAAGTGTAGGGGGGACTTCTATCGAAGTAAGTGGGCTTTTCCATGAATTTGTCCTCATTTTAACCGGAAAATTTGATTTTTCGACATTTTTCAAAATTTTTAATCTATTTTGGCCTAGTCGTATAGTAGTATTTTCCTTTGTTATGGTTATTTTCTTTCCTTGCTAGAATAAATTTTCAATAAAGTGGTTTTAAATTTTTCAAAGTCGTGAATATTTTGACTCAACCCGAGTTTACTTATCTAAGTTTACTCTAGCTAGTATCCTTAACGTGTTTAAGTCAAGTTTTGCTAGGCTTTTATATAGGGAACTTTAAAACGCGAAAGTCTTAACTCTCACGGGTTAAGAACAAGAACTTTTCGCAAGTTCCTATAATTGATCCTAGAGAGTCGTTTATCAAGGGAACTTTAAAATGCGAAGTCTAAACTTGAAAAAGTCTAAGAGTTTGCAAGATCCTATAGATGACTCGAAAACCCAAAACTTTGATTTAATTGGCTAAGCATCCACGAGTCTCATTCCTTGAGATTTTAAATTGTGGAGAACGAGAGATGATAGAGTCAATTATAAGTTTGGTATTCTTTCGTGAATTTATGTGAGTTGATTATAAGCCTATTCTCCCATCGCTTGTTAATAAATTTATCTGCAATAAATAATGTTGTACGATTTGAAAAGTTACTTAGCTTCTAGCCCAAGATCGTTTAAAAGTTGCTCGGTAATGATTAGAGTTCATAGCCAAGGCATAACTTATTGAAGCGGGATGCGAAGATTGGCGAGTCCAAAAAGGCCCTAACAAGGCATGAAGGCTACATTTTGTTGCTAAAGATCCCAAGTGATGTGAAGAATCATTTATCAAGAATCAATATGAAGGATCGACACACACGACGAAAAGCAAATACTCCCCTAAAGATCATGGAGAAATCTATTCAAAAGGCCCTAACAAGGTATGAGGATAAATAGATCCAAGTCCTAAGAGGAGGCGGATCGTTGTATATCAAAGTCCAAAATAAAGATTGGAGAAAAATGAAGAAGTCGTGGTCCAAAGATGAAGAATCTCTCAAAACTTCAAGTGAAGAAATTCCTATTATGAAGAGAAGACCATTATTTCATGAACGTCTCTCAAAGATTTAAAGTATGACGTTGCTTCCAAATATCTGTCTGAGAAAGGTCTCAAATCGTGAAGCGAGTTATGCCAAGATATGCTATTAAATCGTCCCACTTTATTTTCAGCCTTAATAACTATCGAAATAAGTCAACAATGCATCCTCGTAATCATTCAAGACAATAATAAAATATAACAGATACACATAGGAATACGGGAGTCTAAGTAAATAATTGGCCCACATGAGTTCGTGTTAGTTTGCTAACTTATAATAACAATGATCTCGTTTTTAAGCTTGGTATGGGGAACGTGAAAACTTGAGGATGATAATCATTCATGACACTCCAAAACCCTAAGGTAAGTTTTTGATTTCTTTACTTGTTTTGTTCTATCTCTTTAATAAAGGCCAATGTAGATTGATTGTGATGGAAAGTGTAATCTTGTTTTGTAATTAATGCATTGCATGAGGACATTGCAATGGTCAAGTGTAGGGGATTTGATAGGTGTGAAAACACCCATCCTTTTACCACTTAATTACAATAATAACCAAGCCAAAACGTGTATTTTATGTCGTAAATGTTGGAATTATGCGTGGTTTGTGTTTTTGTTGTGATTTAGGACCAGAATGTGAAAAGGGAGGAAAACACGGGCTTTCACGGGCTTTAATCGAAGAAAAAGACAAAAGACGAAGTCAAGAGATCAAGGGCGAAAAAAGAATGGAAGTCCAAGGCCAATTATGAAGATTTATCGAAGAAAAAGTCTAAAGACGGAAGTTTAATAAAGCCGAGAAACTCAAGTCTTATTAATGAAGAATTTTCAAGACGAGTTTAATTAATCCCGAGACAACGTCGAAAAAGACGAAGAATTAAGAAGACGAAAAGACGGAAAGAAAGAAAGGAGGAAGCAACACATGCTTCCCTTCTCCCTATAAATAGTGTCCATTTCATTTCATTTCACTTGTTGGCTAGATTGACAAACTAGCTCTTCCACTTTTCTTTTCATGTCAATTTCAATTCTTGTCAATTTACTTTCATGCACCTTAAATTTGTAAGTTCTTTAATCTTTAAGTTTTTGTTATTGAATCTTTACCTTTTAATCAAGCTTTTAATTCCTCTTCTTCTTCCTTTCTTGTTTAATCTTTCCTTATGTTCATGGTTGTGTTCTTGAGTTTTCATAGTTTTGATCAAGTGGGTTTTGATTGTTTTGGTTATTATTGTTAGTTTAGTTGATTTGGATTGATTGGTTATTGTTAGTTCATCATTAGTGGCTATTTTGGTTTAATCTTTTGGTTTATTTTGATTAGATTTGGTTAGATTCGTAGGTTTATTTTGTTCCCCTGTTCTTCGCTTTATTCTTCTGTTTCCCAGATTCCGAACCAAAGCTTTATTCCGGATGAAGGTTTTAGTTTAATTATTCCGGATGAGTTAGTTATTCCAAATGAACGTTCTTCTTCTATTATTCCGAACCAAGTGCTTTCTTTTGTTTTTCCGAACCAACACTTATTCCGAGTCAGTAATGTTATTCCGAGTAAACAAATTATTCCGCATGAACCTGTTTTTCCGCATGAGCAGTTTATTCCGAATGAGCAATTATTCCGGATGAGTGAGTATTCCGGATGAGTCATTATTCCGGATGAAGCACTTTTTCCAGATGAAAGGATTATTCCGAATGAAGCTATATTCCGGATGAGTGTATATTCTGAATGAGTTTTGTTATTCCGCATGAAGATGATATTCCGAATGAAGGTAATCTTTCCGAATGAAGGGTTATTCCGAATGAGGGTGTTTTTCCGAATGAGCAGTTTTTCTTAGTATTGTAATTTTTTATATTTTCTATTTTACAGAAAAGTGACAGTTTTCTGGTATTTGTCTTTTAGCTTATTTTTATTACTTCGCGCAATTTATTTTTCAGTCTTTATTTAATTTTGTCTCTTAGTTTTATTTTTATTTATTGTTTCGCTTTAAGTTACGTTTAAATATTTGTTTCGCTCCTTTATTATTTGTCTTTGGTTTATTTTTATTTCGCTTCGCATTTACCTTTTTAAGTAGAATAGATAACCAACTTCCCTTTTCGTTACCAAGAACAATTGAGTCGCACTTTCTTCCAATAATCAATTCGAAAAGATCGGTTTAACGAACTTTCATAACTAAGTGAAAACCTAGTTATTAATGCTAGTGCTTATTTTATTAGGTAGGAGAGAAATATCCGTTTGTTTAAGGTGTCTAAGCGTTCCAGTGATCAGCTTGTGGAGTGCATCATCGGGTGTATTCGATCTAGGCTTATGTCATGCCGTTTCAAGCAAACGAATGATAGTCTACTGCTTCTTAAGCAATGGAGCATTTCGGAGGATACTTTATTCTAATGTTAGTGTTTTATATCTTCCAATCTTGTATTTGTAGGTGGTTCTTCCCTATTGGGGTGATTGGGTTTGTAATGGTTAGTAGTTAGTCATATGGCTTAGTATGTTCGAGCTTTGCTTGAGGTTAATGTGGTATATCAGCCACATTCCACTTGTACTTCATAAATTTTTGGGAATATATATTTTATCGGGGTTGTTTCCCCTTTACCCAAAAAAATGTAGTAGATTTAATTAATTGATGTAGTATATATAACTGTATCAAACATAATCATAGTAACTGATTCAATGAGTTTCTAAGACTTTATCCTTCATCTTTGCAGTTGCGGATGATGTTGAAATTGTTAAAGTCAGAGATCGTGTAAGTTTCTATGTTGTTAGTAAAGATGGGAACGGGACTTGGTATCATGAAGTGACAACTGAAAAACTTAACAAGAGGAGGAATTGTAGATTTCGTATTGTGATTCAGTAGGTTTCATAGTGTGTAGAAAACCTGCACACTAAATGTTTGATAAAATTCCTACAAGATAGTTTATAACTATAATGCGCTAGGTATAAAATGGTGATTCGTTATTAAGTTAGATGGTTGTTACAGTACTATGCTTAGTTAAAGATTAGTTTCATAACTTTTTTTACTGAATTATATTTATGTTCTACTGAATTGTAGTTTATGTTTTACTGAATTATAGTTTATCTTGTTTATCTTATACTGGATTATAGTTTTTGTTCTACTAAATTATAGTTTATCGTCTACTGAATCATAGTTCTATAACTGTGATGTGGTAGTCTACATGATTTTTAATATAATGTGCTAGTTTTGTAACCGTGATCTAGCACGAATGGTTTTAGATTGTGATACATTAAATAACATTTTTAATGCATTAGGTGTTTAGGATGTGATGTTGTTTTTGAGTTTGTAAACAACAGTAAAACCTACCACATTACAATACAAACTGTGTTGTGGTAGAGATAAGTCTCTGATGTGGTAGAAATAAATCTTACTGCATTATAATGTGTTTTTGCAATCTTATTTTTACTACATTACAATGTTATTCTACTGCATTATAATGTTATTTCTACTACATTACAATGCTATTTCTACAGCATTACAATGATTTTTATACTGCGTTACAATGTTAGTTTTACTGCATTATAAGGTTATTACTACTAAACGTTCTGGATACTTTTCAAGGTTTGAACCAAGAGCCGAAGAACTATTGAAGAGAATGGCTTGTGCTGTATGTGGAGAGAAAGGATGTCACAATTCCAAGACTTTACCAAATTATTACCAACATCAAAGAAATCCAAGAAAAGAAAAAAGATTTTCCAAATAGAGCTCGTTTAAAAGAATCTACGACAACGAAAATGATGTCTTTTCTACTTTTTTCTTTTATTTTTTACTGTTATTCACTCGGGGAATAGAATTTTAAGTGAGATGTACTAATTATAAGTTTAACACCCCCAAATTACATTACACAGCGGAAATACACATTTGGGTGCTAAACTCAAACGTCATTACACAAACACTTTAAACAATCTCAAAATGGTAAATTTGAAATATAAAAGGATATAATTTAACCATTGTCTAAAACCTTCGGTCCCAAGTAAAACAATTTTAGAATTATCAGAGTAACATTTAGATCCCCCAAATATCTCAACCAATCAACAAACATTTTTACCAAAATACATGACCATACATTATTGATTTTTATGACAAAAGCGAAAGAAATCAATTTAGACCCAATAACCACAAAAGCAACCCGCAATCTTTCTCCAGCAAGCTCCGCCATCAACACAACAGTTGAGCGAGTCTATAGGTTTATCAAATCATCATTTGAACACAAGATAAAAATCAATCACGATCATTTAATAGAATTGTTGATCATACAATCTATTATTCAGGCATTCTGGCTTATAGCAATAGTTAGAGAATTGTATTAAGCTAATGACACCAACCCATTAACTTAGTCACCCACGCCTAAGCCGGCATGACTATATGAATTCCATTGCCCCTACTAGGGTGTCAATTTCAAGTATACCACATTCTTATTCTCGTAAATTATCCTTCCCAGAGGTTACTTAACGTAAAGCCCTGGTCTCAGATAGGGTCGTCATCCCAATAGTACTATTATTTGAATAAGCGGCTATTCCCAACTCACAACATCAAGTCAGAACATAGTTAACGGCTCATGAATTTAGGGACTTTTCCATTTTAGGTACTTATACAATTCAAGGCAACATCAGGAAACAACAGGCAATATTCGGGTCCAAACAATCAATCATGACTTGTGTTCATTTTATTTCCAAATAGCATGTATCCCCCTCGTGGGTTTTAAAATCATTCAAAACAAGTACAAAGCGAGGCTATAGACTCACCTTGAGTAATAGCAGTAGCAAGACGACCTTCGACGATAGTTGATGCCCGATAAACACAAAAACCGCAACCTATCAAATAAGGCGCGTTCATTAATAATAGACTTGAATATAACCCATACATAATAACATAAAACTTAAAATCATAATATTAAGAAAAACCAGAAAGAAAAAAATACAAGTGATACTATTAATTCCTTCTATATGTTTACTCTATTAGTCTATTCTTTCGATAAAAATCTACCGGTACATACCAAATGTACGAGCTCATTTGCCCCACTTAAACACGTCAAATATTTATGATACTTAACAGATATCTCACTTACTATCTATAGAAAGTCCTCTTAAAAGCCCATCAAAAGATTTTACTTTTAAAGTTTCCCTGCCCGACACATCTTTGAACTACAAAAACCGGGCAGTTTTACGTCACTAACTCATACAACCATTTTGACAATTCTAAACAATCCCTTTTACAAATCCGACACTTGAGTTTGAAAATAGACTCACAACCCTAGGTAAGAACCTAACATCAGACCTTGACCATTTTTACAACTCATTCTATAGTCCCCGAGATTCGATCCAAATATCGACAACAACTACATGTCGTGCCGATACTCGTCTCTTGGTACACGAATAATCAAATCATCATAAGTTCTTGCTCGATCGGAGCTAGAAGCTCTACTTTATTTCAAATCGAAGCTAACAAAATTCTATACAACCTTATGCTATTAGTTTAACATTTTCGAAGAGTAAAATACCCAAAAATTAAGTTTTTCCCACTGATCTAAAACACCTCTTTAAAAATCACACTAAATCAATTTTTCAACCCATTTTAATCAATCTCCTATCCCTAATATCATCCTAAACAACTCACCAAACCTCTAACACCCCTGAATGATCATTCAAAAATTACCCACTCAAAAATTCAAACATGCAATACTCAAAATTTAAATATAACAACACTAGCAACATATATTTATCAAGAAAATAGATCAAACCACCATGGAACATATCAAAAATTTAAAAGTTTTTGCATGTGGATACATTTTATACCAAAATGATCCTAATAAAATTTCCAACATGGGATATTGATTATTTTAATGATTCAAAGTAAATTTGAAAGATCAAGGTGTTTTTGGTAGGGGTGGCGGCAAGAAATAAGTAGAGAGAGAGATATAAAAAATTTTCTAACTATGTGTTTTTTTGTGTAAAAAGTTAGGTAGGAACTATTTATATGGTGGGTGGAGGGGTTAGTTTTGCTAATCTTTCATAGTTTTGGACCAAAATGCAATTAAATAGTTTAAAAGGTAGAAAATGTAAATTATCAATTTTGAAAATTTTTATGAGGCTCGGGTTTCGTAAAAATACTTTTCAAAAGTTAAAACACACTCAAAATATGATAATAATATGATCCCGGTTCGACTTAATACGCAATTAAAATAAAAACATCAAAAATATAAACATCGAATCAACAAATAATAAAACATAAAATCTCGGGCATCCGTCGATATCGTGATCACTAATAATCCTCGCTATTAGTAAAAAGGTAAAAATAAGACTTCCAACGTCGGTTTTAAATAATACCATCAACCGTCATATCATTCAAGCTCATTAAAAATTTCAAAATTATTCGTAAAATAATATTAAATAATGACCTCGGGTTCGGGTTATCACATCCTACCCTCCTAAAAGAGAGCGACGTCCTCGGCGCTCGGCCCCTCTTATACTCACATTCCATACTTCTAGAACAAATGAGAACTCTTTTCCTTAAAGAAATCCTCATGCTTCCTTCACAAATTCAGATTCCACACCTAGAATTCTTGTATCCTCACGATATAATTCTTACTATGCTTCAATCTCTTAAGAACTCTTCCTAGTTCTCTCTATGAAAATAAACTTATCTTCTAGTTGAATTCTTTCCTTGTTGTTCCCAAAACAAATTTCACCCTTCATAACGACACCTTAAGCATAACCACGTTTCCCAATTTCAAACTCCATCGATTTCCTTCGATTGCCAACATAACTCTTCTGATAACTCCTTGTTACTAATAGATGATACTTAACCTACACAATCTTATCAATAGTTGCCAACATCATATCTATTTCAATCATTTAGTTCCACCTACATTTCTGCAGTACACCGAAAACCTAACTTACGTCCATAACCCATGATCTTTAACCTTCACAATTTGAAGTTCTTTATGGACCTTCAATAATACAACCTCATTACTAGCATGATAACCATCGTCATATAAAAATTCCAACAATTCCTATGGCAATCACACACGCACAAGTATATCGTCCGATGTTCGAATCGTCCTTTCACTCTGTCCATCACTCTTTGTATAACACGCAGTACTCAACTCAAATTTCACCTTTACCTAAACCAAAACGTATCGATTACTTGACTTGTGAGATTCCTTCATCACAAAGTCTCACTCTCTCAACTCAGGTATGTTAGGAGTGCATAATATACCATGTCTCACTTGACTTTACAACAAAATCTTTTCCATTAGTATGACAAATTGTTGAAACCACTTACCTTGACATCCTTCCCTATCAGACCATCAACTTAAACTTTTGATATCCTTTCTGTCGAATTCACTCTTCTTGTCATCACCAAAAACTTAAACCTTAGAAGCTTTTTCCCTTTTTCTTCCTGATAAGTGCATCAGCTACCACATTCGCCTTTCCCGGATAGCAGCGAATCTCGTAGTCATAATCACTCACAGTCATAACCACCAATATACTCGAGTTCTCGAAATATATAACTGGTAATCCTCTACTCATTTCCTTTTCCTTCCCAAGAAGTTGAATATGAGACAACTCTTATGATCCTTGATTACTACACACTTGATTCCATACCGGTAATATTCCTACAATCTCAAAGCAAACACCACAACTACATAACCCTTATGAGACGCATCACAGAAACTATAAATCCTTCAGATCCTTCCAACAATGACAACATCGGTGCAGAACACAACTTACCATTCAGTGTTACGAATATAGCTTCCTCATCTGATAAGGATCAGATCACGAAACTTACAATTTATATGTATAAGTGGGACTCACACATCCAATTCTTCTTAGTCAGCTTAATCAATCGTTCAACAATCAGTGAAAACCTTTCAATAAACCTCCGATTATTCCCAGCTTAGACCAAGGAATTAACAGATTTCCGTCGGCATCGTTGGTACCGACCAATCCATAATCATTTCAATCTTGGCAAGATCTTCACGAATACCTTTTTTGTCAATCAACTGCCTTAGAAAACGCAAATATTTCAACTAACATTCACACCTAGGGAACTTTACATACAGCTTTCTTTTTCCAACCATCCCAAAATTTTCCTCATATGCTACTTATGTTCCTCCTTTCCTCTTGGAATAAAATAGAATATCATTAATAGATGCAATGATTATCTCATCCTAGTACAACTTACACACATGATTCACTAAGTTTATGAATACGGCAGACGCGTTCGTCAATTCCAAAAACATCACTTGAAACTTAAAGTACCTACATCAAGTATGAAACTATAGGAATATATTCTTCCCTACCTCTCAGTTGATGATAAGTAGACTTCAAAGCGATCTTTAAGTACACAATGCACCCTTACAATTGGTCAAATAACTCAATATGCCTAGGGTTGACGTCTTATTTGTTAAGCTCACGATAGTCGATACACATCCGAAACAATCCATCCTTCTTGACAATCAACACAGGCGGTCACCACTATAATGAAACTTAATCTAATACATCCCTTATTCATCTATCCTCGCAATTGATCGGATAACCCCTTCTACTTTGACGATGCCAAATGATAAGGCGTACAAATACAACTCAACGAAACGCAGAAGCACTACACCTATCGCTGACAACACACAATCGAAACGAATTCTTCTTCACAAGACGGCAGTAACTCGAAAATACTTCTAGAAAATTTCAGAATACTCTCGAATCATTAACACATGTCCCAACTACACTATCAATAGTTACCTGAGCTAGGAATACATCATATCCCTCTTCCACATACTTCCTATCTCCAAACAAGATACTTCTCAAACGGAAAGTTCACTCATCACCTTTCACAGTCAACACTCAGCTTCTCAGCAAAATCTAAACCAACAGCTATCAATTTATGGTGAAGATTAGTTCTCAGTACTACGCACAACTAACCAATTCATACCAATAATCTACTCCAAAGATCCCAAATCTTTGAGCATCAAGTCGATACTAAACACCTACTTCCCTAAATTCAAGGAACACTCTCAGTATAGAACTAATACTAACAACCTTTCCATTGGTTAACTCCACATCATAGTTAGTTGTTAATCTTACTAATTCTCCGTTGATAAAGCGACTCGATGTTTACATTTCTAAGGCTTCTATCTAATCTAAAATCAAACAACACACTAACATAAGTAGTGTCAAATAAGAACATACCATTTACAATATTCGAACTTTGAGGTTGGTCAACATCACCCAAAACATAAGTTGGAGCGGCAGCATTCCTATCTTGTAGATTTCCTTTCCTTGGACAATTCCCTTGCTTGTGTCCTTCCTCACCACAGCGAAAACATATCACAACTCCAGAGGTACTAATTCCAGTGACTAATCCTCTTGCCATACACTTAGCAGCTTTATGACCAGGTTATCCTAACTCTAGTCGCAAATGTGAAAAATTACCTACATGGTATAGAGTACAACAAACACACTTGGGATTTATCTTGTTGTTTCCAAACATAGTGGCAGCACGAATCCCATCATTCCTTTCATGGTTTAAATACTGGTTTCGGTTCTGTCTCTGGTTATTGTTATTATTGTAATCCCCACGATTCTAACCTTGATTCTGGTTGGACTGAGCAGATTCCCACTTTCTCTTATTGTTTTCAACAATGCTATCTTTCCTATCTTGCACTTTCACGTCCATTAAATCATGCGCCATCTAAACAGCTTCATCGAAAGATTTAGATTTTGAAGAAATAGTCTCACCCTTGTGTTACTAGACAATCCTTTAATGTACTGCTTCATTACCTTACGGTCATTCATAAAAGTATCAGGACATAGCAAACATATCTCATAAAACCTCTTTGTATAAGCAGTAATATTATCGTTTCTTATTACTAAGTGTCTCAATTCGTATTCCAACTGTTCTAGTTCCTCCTCAGGGCAAAACCTAGCAGTCAATAGTCCTTTAGTCACGGTCCATGTCCTACTATTAGTCACAACTAATCCTACAGTAGTCACTTGGCTATTCCACCATCTTAATGCATCATCCTGAAATGTAGCAGCAGCAAATTTCACCTTATTAGTTTCTGAACACCCACTAATCTCAAAAGCACTTCTCTATCTTATCAATCCATCAATGTAATTCTAATGCACCACCAGTACCACAAAACTGAGTAGGACCGCACTTCTTAAAGCTGACATACGTACATTCTCTTAAAACTTGCAAAACAGGAGCAACACTCCCATCTGTATTAGTAGCATCGTCATTATTCTCCGCAGCATCAACTTCAGCATCATTATCTCCAGCACAACTAACTCCGAAATCTTGATTCCCTACACCACAATCAGCTTCAAGTGCTCTAGCAATAGCTCGTTCGATCATAGTGTTAAAAGTAGCAGTTGTTAGCTTTGGCGACATATTTCAATAAACTTAATCACGTGGTGATCCACTAATGACAGAAATATGATTCCACTACTCCTTCTTCTATAATCACAGAACAAAGAAACATGATAAGTATACATATCAAGATAAAAGAAGGATTTCTTTATCAGGACATCTCATGGATACTACATGCATGAACAACATAACTACAATGGTTCATCGGCCAAACTCAAAAGAGTTAATAAAGACACATCATAGATCATGAGGGTAATTTAGCTTGTGTTGAGGATTCAACAAGACAGTGGCAATGTATGTCACTACAATCATTTACCGAATAAACTTAAAAGATAATAAGTTCCATCACAATGCTACGACACAAGGTTTAAATAAGTTTGATCACAAGAAGAAAATAAGATACAAAGAAATCTATTACGCGATTAGTTCCTTAGACGCCAGCTTCTCATCCTCCTTATCATTGTTGTCAGCTTCATCACACTCGTCTATTTCCCCTTTAGCACTTCAAAATTGAATCCCTAACATGGTGGCAGCTCACTCTCAAAATTCAAATACTCACTCATTCACGGCAGATTAATCACAAGGTAAATCTAAGTACGACTTTCAACATTCCTAAACTTCCAAGCTAGACTCATAATTGATCTCACATGAGGCTCCCACTCACTCATCCTTTCAAACCTTACCTACTTCTCTTTAAACCTTTCAATTCAAGAACTCAAATTCTTCACCATCGACTTAAGACTAGCAATCTCATCCATTTTCTAAGTCCTAACCAACTCAAATTTCCACATACCAAATACAACCTTTAAAACAACTTTTCTTTCACATCAACCTTCTAATCACACCAGTTTCAACCACATATCTATCATACATCAACTAATCAAACTTCTCATACCAAATACAAGTCACAAGAAATCAGTTGTAAAACCGTTCATCATCTGGTCTACTGTCCTAGACCCTCGACAGTATATAAGGTCATTATTCAAAATTATATACATATGCAATTCATAAAGAAAATTAAGATAACAAGTACTCAACGTACTTTCAACAACATCAATACATCATCAATATATCATCATAGTATTTATTTAATAAATACTCTAAAAATCATTTCAGTTTTAAGGGATACATCTAACTATAAAACAATATAAAACAAATAATCTTACCGGAGCCTTGCGGAGAAGTTACGTGCTTTTGTAAAATATTTTTGACACCAAAGTTATAGTTTAGGAAATTTTTCAAAAATCGACCTATTTCGCTATAGCTTAAAACTCTGATACCAATCTTTAACACCCCCAAATTACATTGCGCAACGGAAATACACATTTGGGTGCTAAACTCAAACGTCGTTACACAAACACTTTAAACGATCTCAAAATGGTACATTTGAAATATAAAAGGATATTATTTAACCATTGTCTAAAACCTTCGATCCCAAGTAAAATAATTTTAGAATTATCAGAATAACATTTAGGTCCCCCAAATATCTCAACCAATCAACAAACATTTTTACCAAAATACATGACCATGCATTAATGATTTTTATGACAAAAGGGAAATAAATCAGTTTTAGACCCAATCACCACAAAGCAACCCGAAATCCTTCTCCAGCAAGCTCCGCCATCAATCAACTTCAATGACCTAAAATACATGCTTAAAATCATCAACACAACAGTTGCGCGAGTCTATAGGTTTATCAAATCATCATTTGAACACAAGAGAAAAATCAATCATGATCATTTAATAGAATTGTTGATCATACAATCTATTATTCAGGCATTCTGGCTTATAGCAATATCTATAGAATTGTATTAAGATCATGAATCCGACCCCCTAACTTAGTCACCCACGCCTAAAGCCGACATGACTATATGAATTCCATTGCCCCTACTAGGGTATCAATTGTGTGACAAATCTAACATTTTCAGGTAGTTAAATATTTTCTCGTATAATATTTTGAAACTTATTTTTATGTTGGTTGACGAACTCACAATTTACGGATTTAAATTTGGGCTTACGTGCATAATTTGGCGTCTTTTACGACTAAACCGGAAACCTTAGGATTACGTATTTACGTTTTTGAACTCCGTTTTTGATGAGACAATTTTTATTGGATTCGTTTTGTGACGGTGATTCATAATTTATAAAAACGTTTTTCGTAAAACGACCCGAGGGCACGCAAATCGAGAAAACTAGAATCGAGAAATACCCGTAAACTAGTGAGATGGGACAAAACACTTTGCCCCATCCCACTAGCTTACATGGGACGGCAAGGAGGACACCACCACACTTAGGTGGCACACATTCTAGCTAAGCTTATACAAGTGTAAGCTTATGCTTACACTTTAAGCTAAACCTTCCACCACTACACAAAACCAACAAATGGTTTTCACTTAACCATTTCTTACATGCAATTCACTCTCAAAACTCTCTCAACCTTCATCTTTGTGCCGTCCCACATCAAGCCACAAACACCCTCATTGATCTCTTCTATCTACAAACCACATGTTTACTAGTCCTATTAAGGTGTTTCCTTGAAACCTTGATCATTTGGTGGCCATATAACCAACTTTGGAGGTGATTTGCTTGTGTCCTAGGGCTGATTTTCCAACATATGATCTTGATATTTGATGGTCTTGGAGATACTTGTTGTATTCATCAAGTTCTTGCCTTCCTAAAACAAGAAATCCACTTGGATTGGTAAAGAAGATCATCCTCTACATTTTTCTCTTATTATTTTGTAAAGAACAAATGTATTTTCTTTCATTTTGTATATGTATATGATGTATATATGATGATAAAAATGTTGTGTGGGGATCAAGTGTTGATAAACATGCTTAAAAATGATGATAACCATAAGAAATGAAGCTAAAATCATGTCTAATTAGTTGGCTGTATAAAAACAGTAGATAACTAAATGAAGAACTGATAAAAATGCATGGTTTGATCTATTTACAGTAAAGTAGATGATGTTATACACATGTGAGAGTTGGCCATGCAATGGAATCAAAATAATGAGTGAGATATGATCAAAACAAGTTAGGTGGTACAATCTGAATAAGCAGTTTTGTAGGGACTGTTAAGGCAACTTAGACTCAAAATGGGCAGTAGCTATAACTAAGTTATATTTAGCACATATTATGAAGAAGTTGTCATCCAAACATGAGCTTCTAAGTCATTGTAGAACTCTAGATATGATAAAAATGGTGAATGTGAAGTTAAAAATCAGATTTTGGAAATAATGTTTATTATTATTATATAAGCACTCACTTTATAATTTATAAAATGTAAAGTATAAACCCACTAACTTATAAAACTTATTTATATAAATGTATAAAAGGTTAATTAAATGGGTAAAATATATAAATGATGGTAAAAGTAATATTTATAAGTAATAAAAACTATAAACTTGATTTTTACGACTTTTTCGGCTATCGCCGTGAAATTAACGTTTTTCATCAAATAAAACTTAGACGACCAAACCCGTCTAATGTAAAGTTTATAAAAGATATATACTGATGTATAAGTAACTAAGACAATTAAAAACCGATAAAACCCGAACTATAAGAATTACGGACAATTACGAGCTAACTAAACCTATTAGACTAATAATTGGACTTAATAAGATAAATACTTGTAAAAAGAATTATTTGGGCTTAACCCAATAGGGCCCAACATGAAAAGTATATATACTGATCATATAAGTATATAATGGGTAAAAACAAGTAAAAGAACTTATAAAAGACTTAATGAACTTAAAATAGGTAAAATCGGTAAAACTAGTGAACTAGTAAGACGATACTAAAACGTAAACGCTAAAATGAGTAAATGAGGATTTATAAACCCACTTGATCATCATCATATGTACAATAATCATATATATGTATATTGTTATTTTGATAAAAGTCATTGGACCGAGTCTAAGACCGATTATTATTTTATATAGGTTTCCGTGACCGAAGCACGCCCGTAGCCGATAATCCGCCTTTCATTTAACAACGTGAGTTCATAGCCTCGCACTCTTTTAAATGTTTTATAAAATGATTTGTAAACCCGCGAGGGAGATAACATGCTAGATTTTTATAAATAGAACACAAGTATTCCCGATTGTATGCTTAATGAGATGGACCCGAATGATGCTATGACCCTATATTCGAGACTAAAAGGATTATTAGTAGTTAGGTTATGTCACTTAAAGTCCCATTAGCATGAATTGTGAACTACCGGGATTTGGTAGACGCTTATGCATTTGATAGTACTATTTGGGGACGATCACCCCAGTTCGCGCCTTGACGGTTGATCCCCGTCGTACCACATTGATTGGTAAGCGAATTTATGTATGAGAAGATTCCATAGCGTGATTTTTGTGACGACACGCTAACTTAGATGGGAAAATTGTTTGTCGGGTTCGCGGCCCGCTGTTTTCACAGTAAGGTAACAATGTCATGCGGCTAATAATAATCCTACAACCTATAATACAATATAAGACATATATAATAAACGATAACGACGCTATTACGATGAATATATTACCTATCATGGTAATATAGAGACTACGGTCTCATGGACGGTTTCAGATGTATGCTTGATTTATATATTGCCTGACTAGCAATATGTGGACTTACTTTCGATATTATACTTGTGTTCTGATTTTAAATGATTATAAATGATTGTTTTATATAACGGTTTTTATTAAACTCTATGAATTCACTCGGCATTCGCTGATATGATTTTTGCATGTTTTCTATCTAAGGTGCTTGAAGGTAATCCGGATGGAGATCGACTCTGATGGCCCACACTTAATATTAAAAATGTTCATTCGATCTGTGTTTTGTAAACTTAATGACCTGTATAATTTGGGACCTGTTGTACACTTTTAAACCTTTTTATCGAATGAATGTTTGTTAAACCTTGTACAACCATTTTTATGTGTTGTCTATGATTGGAGTTATTGTGCTATCCCGTAACACTCTGAAAGACCCTTCCGCTGTACCATACGAAAAATGAGAGTGTTACAGTTTGGTACCAGAGCTCTCGTAGTAGAGAACAAAAGATTTTAAAAACCAAGGTTTTGAACAAAACTTTTCAAAATCTTTTGACAATGAACATTTGAGAAAATATTTGAAAAATCTTTTGACTATAACGGTGCCAGAGATCTCCGACGTTACCAACAAGCCCTATTGAGAAGATATATATTTTGATATATATAATATAATTTATATATATGTATATATCGTGATTTCATTATGTAATTGTTTAACTAGTATGTTATCCTAATACGAGATAAATATATATAAATGCAGATTGTCATGGCTGACCCTAATATTCCTGTAGAAAACCATGCTATTCCCGAACCTAATATAGAAGATGATCCTTATTTAGACTTAGTAGATTTTGATATTGATGACGAGGAGGAACCATTTGAGGATCCCGAGCCCGAGTTAGGACTAGGAGATCAGATTGCCCCTCAGGTTGACTTAGTAGAGAATGAGATTGAGAATGTGGGTAATGAGGACGTGGATATTGAGAATGCTGATATTGAGAATGAGGATGAGATTGGGTTAGATGAGTTAGATGATGAGATTGACGACGAGGATGTCGAGGAAGATGTAGGTATAGATGTTGAGGTTGATGACGATGAGGAAGCTGAGCTTATATATCCGTATGATGTTCCAGAGGGCGAGCCTTTGCCCCCACCAGTTTGTTTGTCTGATTCCGAGGATGAGTTACCTAGGGACGAAATGTCTGAATCGTCTGAATCTGATTCTGAATCAGAGGAGGATGAGGATGATGATGCACCTGACGGTACCTATGGTATTGCTACTCGTAGACGTGAGATAGGAGAGTCGTCTAGTGCTCGAGAGGCTACTCATATTGATGGTCTTGCACCATGGGCCTTGAGACGTGATCTAGATGCTTCCCGTGTTAAGAGTTGTGTGACAGAGGTTGGATTAGGTGTTGTTCAGACTCAGGTTGCTTATTTGGAGTCGAAGACTAAGGTTGGCGAGAAAGAGAGAGAATTGCTTAGTTTGGATTTGAGCGATGTAGAGCGTGGATTAAATGAGGCATTTAGGAGATTATCGGTGTTGGAAAGTGGTGAGTATGCTGCTATGAAGAGAAAGGTGAATTCTTTGGAGATTCAGTTGAGTGTAGCTCGTGCGATGCGTGAGAAAGCTGAAAAGGAGCTGAATATATCCCACGGATGGAACAGTAGATTTTATGCTGACATGGTTGAAAGAGGAGTAATCCGTAAGCGCCCAGCTGAAGATGTGTCTAGTGATCGTCCGGCGAAGATCCAGAAGACGATGGATGATGGACCATCTGGCGGTTCTCAGTAGACCAGTCTGTGTTTAGTAGTGACCTTTATATCTTTTGTGTTTATAGCTTTGACTGAACCGACTTGTTAGTAATAGACTTGGCACGAATTTTGAGTGTATATAGTGTTAGAACTTTGATATGGATGTACTAAGACAATACTTTTGTTTCAGATCGAATGAAATATGTATCTTGTCTTGAATTCCATATTGTGCCTTATTTGTATCTTGATTATGAATTCGATCCATATTATATGAATCCTTTGTTGGATGAATGCTTAATACTTTGAAATTGTGGAATTATAGAACTATGCCGCCCAAGAAGGCTGTGACTGAGGATGATGTACGTAGGATTATTACGGAGCAAGTTACCGCATCTATGACTGAATTCATGGCAAACGCTAGAAATGAAGCTGGCGGTAGTGGAGCTGGCGGTAGTGGAGCTGGCGGTAGTGGAGCTGGCGGTAGTGGAGCTGGCGGTAGTGGAGCTGGCGGTAGTGGAGCTGGCGGTAGTGGAATTGGCGGTACTAATGTGAATGTAAATGCTAATAATGTGAATGCTAATGCTGGAGGAAACGTAGGAGGACTTGGAACTAATGCACCTGAAGTTGGTGGCTGTACTTATGTGACGTTCATGAAGTGTGAACCTCTACCTTTTAATGGAACTGAAGGTGCTGTAGGACTAAGCCAGTGGATCGAGAAGATTGAATCGGTGTTTAGGATTAGTAAGTGTAAGGAGGAAGATAAGGTGACTTTTGCTATGGCTACTCTTAAAGGTCGTGCGTTGACTTGGTGGAACGGGAGAATTGCTTTCATGGGTCTAGATGCTGCTAATGCTACTCCTTGGGCTGAAATCAAGAAGTGGATGACTTTGGAGTTTTGTCCTCGTAGTGTGATCATTAGGTTAGAACAAGAGTTGATTCATTTGAGAATGAAAGGTGTGGACATTGATAGTTACACGAATCGATTCCATGAGTTGGCCTTGCTATGTCCTCGATTGGTTGAACCCGAAGAGATCCGAATTGAGCAATATGTGAAAGGGTTGACCAGGAATATCCGGGGGGACGTGACATCATCGAAACCACTGACCATTGATGATGCTGTTCGAATGGCTTACCAACTCATTGGACAGATAATTCAGGATAAGGAAGATGAAGCCCGTGTAGGTGAGAAAAGAAAGGGAGACGGTGATCGTGTAGATAGAGGTGATTATAGGAAGAATTTCAATCGCCGTCAGAACCAGAGAAAGGGGAATGCAAATGCTATTACCAACAATGCACCGCGCAACGATGATAGATGTCCTAAGTGTGGCAACAAGAGGCATCCTGGCGACTGCTGGAAGTGCCGAAATTGAGGAAAGCTTGGACACAAGGTTGAAAGGTGTAAGAAGGGAACGATTTGCTTCAACTGTAATGAAGAAGGTCATAGGAAATCGGAATGCCCAAGTTGAAAGCGATTGTACCTGGAAGAAACCCCCAGGGTGGTATCTACCAATTTGGAACAATTGAGGTGAAGAAAGAGGATCCGAATGTCGTTACCGGTACGTTTTTACTCAACAATCATTATGCTGTTGCTTTATTCGATTCGGGTGCCGATAGGAGCTTTGTATCCACTAAATTTAGTGCCCTTATTGATATTGAACCTGTTGAGATAAGTACCAGTTACGAGGTGGAATTGGCTGATGGTAAATTAGTGAAAACTAATAAGCTATTAGAAGGATGCTCTCTAAATCTCTTAAACCATTCCTTTCCGATTGATTTGATGTTGATAGAATTAGGTAGTTTTGATATTATTATTGGTATGGATTGGTTGTCGTTGAATAATGCTACTATTTTATGTGGAGAGAAGAAGGTTAAGATTCCTCTTAGGAATAGAACGTTAGTAATTGATGGTAGTCGAGGTGAATCCCGCTTGAAAATCGTTTCATGAATTAAAGTCCAAAAGTACATCAGGAACGGTTGTGAGTTATTCTTAGCTCAAGTGACCGGGAATGAGTCTAGGGAGAAACGATTGGAAGATGTACCTATTATTTGTGAATTTCCTGAGGTATTTCCTAAAGATTTACCCGGACTTCCACCGATAAGGCAAGTAGAGTTTCGAATCGATTTAATTCCTGGTGCTGCACCGGTGGCACGTGCGCCTTACCGATTAGCCCCTTCTGAATTAAAGGAGTTGTCTGATAAAGGTTTTATTCGACCGAGCTCGTCGCCTTGGGGAGCTCCAGTCTTGTTCGTTAAGAAGAAGGATGGATCTTTTCGTATGTGCATTGATTATAGGGAACTGAATAAGTTGACAATTAAGAATCGATATCCTTTACCTAGGATTGATGATTTGTTTGATCAACTGCAAGGATCTAGTGTGTATTCTAAGATAGATTTGCGGTCAGGATATCACCAACTTCGCGTCCGTGAAGAAGATATTCCTATAACTGCATTTAGAACTCGTTATGGACACTATGAATTTCAAGTAATGCCATTTGGGTTAACTAACGCACCTGCGGTTTTCATGGATTTAATGAATCGAGTGTGCAAGCCCTACTTGGATAAATTTGTGATTGTGTATTGACGATATTCTAATCTATTCTAAGAATGAAGATGAGCATAGAGAACATTTGAGGATTGTTTTGAAGTTGCTGAAGGATGAAAAGTTGTATGCTAAGTTTTCGAAGTGCGATTTCTGGTTAGATTTTGTGCAATTTCTTGGTCATGTGATCAACAGAGATGGAATTCATGTTGATCCTGCAAAGGTTGAAGCTATTAAGAATTGGTCTGCACCGACAACGCCAACGGAAGTGCGACAGTTCTTAGGATTGGCTGGCTATTATAGGCGATTCATTAAAGAATTTTCTTTGATAGCTAAACCCTTGACTAAGCTTACTCAGAAGAATAAACTTTTCGTTTGGGGAAGTGATGAAGATGGAGCATTTCAGACATTGAAGCAAAAATTATGTAGTGCGCCAATCTTATCATTACCCGACGGGAGTGAAGATTTTGTAGTGTATTGTGATGCATCTCTTAGAGGTTATGGAGCTGTTTTGATGCAGAGAGAGAAAGTGATAGCTTATGCTTCTAGGCAATTAAGGAAGAATGAGGAGAATTACACTACTTATGATCTTGAGCTAGGAGCTGTGGTCTTTGCTCTTAGGTTGTGGAGACATTATCTGTATGGCACCAAGTGTACGGTATTCACCGATCACAAAAGCCTACAGTATATTCTCGACCAGAAGGAGTTGAACATGAGGCAACGAAGATGGATAGAGTTGTTAAGTGATTATGATTGTGATATAAAGTATCACCCAGGAAAAGCTAATGTTGTTGCTGATGCGTTGAGTAGGAAAGATAGAGAGCCTATCAGGGTGCGTTCTCTAGTCTTGACCGTGCACAATAATTTGCCTGAGCAAATTAGAAATGCGCAAATAGAAGCTTGTAAGAAGGAGAATTTTGTTAATGAAGGGTTCCGAGGAGAAGGAGATCCTTTAGAGGTTAGAGCTGATGGAGTGAAATGCTTAAGAGGTCGTATGTGGATACCTAAGTTTGGAGGCTTAAGAGATTTGGTTATGTTAGAATCCCATAAATCTAAGTATTCCATTCATCCGGGATCTGATAAGATGTACCATGATTTGAAGAAGTTGTATTGGTGGCCGAATATGAAAGCTGACATAGCTATGTATGTTCTTCAATGCTTGACTTGTGCTAGAGTTAAAGTGGAACATCAAAAGCCATCAGGACTGCTTCAACAGCCAAAGATTCCTGAATGGAATTGGGAGCGAATTACGATGGACTTTATCACCAAGCTTCCTAGAACATCATCTGGAAACAATTCGATTTGGGTTATTGTCGATAGACTGACCAAATCAGCACACTTCATTCCGGTTAAGGAGCAGTTCTCACTGGAGAAGCTGACTCGAATATACCTTGTTAATGTTGTATGCAACCATGGAGTGCCTGTATCGATCATTTCAGATCGAGATCCTAGATTCGCATCGAATTTTTGGAAATCTCTCCAAAGATCTTTGGGAACGAATCTCGATATGAGCACTGCTTATCACCCCCAGACTGATGGGCAGAGTGAAAGGACGATACAAACACTGGAAGATATGTTGAGAGCTTGTGTGTTAGACTTTGGTAAGAATTGGGATAAACATTTGTCGTTAGCAGAATTTTCGTATAACAATAGTTACCATTCTAGTATTAAGGCTGCACCGTTTGAAGCTTTGTATGGTAGGAAGTGTAGATCTCCTGTATGTTGGAGTGAAGTTGGGGATACCCAGCTCACGGGACCGGAATTGATCCGGGAGACTACGAAGATGATAGTTCAGATTAAGAAGAGGTTGTTGACTGCCCGTAGTAGACAGAAAAGTTACGCGGATGTGCGGCGGAAGCCAATGGAGTTTGAAGTGGGTGACCGAGTAATGTTGAAAGTATCGCCATGGAAAGGCGTTATAAGATTTGGAAAACGAGGAAAATTGAATCCCCGTTATATTGGACCCTTTAAGATTTTATCTAGAGTAGGTCCGGTGGCTTACAAACTAGAGTTACCCCCAGAACTTCATGGTGTTCACAACACATTCCATGTATCTAATTTGAAGAAATGTCTAGCAGTAAGTGATGAGAAAATTCCGTTAGGTAAGGTTCGAATAGATGGGAAGTTGCATTTTATCGAAGAGCCCGTAGAAGTTATGGACCGTGAGGTAAAGCAACTGAAACAAAGTCGGATACCTATTGTCAAGATCCGATGGAATTCAAAGCATGGACTGGAGTATACTTGGGAACGAGAGGATGAAATGTGGAAGAAATATCCGCACCTCTTCGATTTCAATAAGAAACGGACATCCAAATGAAATGGATCACGAGGACGTTGATCCCTTTTAGGAGGAAAAGCTGTGACAAATCTAACATTTTCAGGTAGTTAAATATTTTCTCGTATAATATTTTGAAACTTATTTTTATGTTGGTTGACGAACTCACAATTTACGGATTTAAATTTGGGCTTACGTGCATAATTTGGCGTCTTTTACGACTAAACCGGAAACCTTAGGATTACGTATTTACGTTTTTGAACTCCGTTTTTGATGAGACAATTTTTATTGGATTCGTTTTGTGACGGTGATTCATAATTTATAAAAACGTTTTTCGTAAAACGACCCGAGGGCACGCAAATCGAGAAAACTAGAATCGAGAAATACCCGTAAACTAGTGAGATGGGACAAAACACTTTGCCCCATCCCACTAGCTTACATGGGACGGCAAGGAGGACACCACCACACTTAGGTGGCACACATTCTAGCTAAGCTTATACAAGTGTAAGCTTATGCTTACACTTTAAGCTAAACCTTCCACCACTACACAAAACCAACAAATGGTTTTCACTTAACCATTTCTTACATGCAATTCACTCTCAAAACTCTCTCAACCTTCATCTTTGTGCCGTCCCACATCAAGCCACAAACACCCTCATTGATCTCTTCTATCTACAAACCACATGTTTACTAGTCCTATTAAGGTGTTTCCTTGAAACCTTGATCATTTGGTGGCCATATAACCAACTTTGGAGGTGATTTGCTTGTGTCCTAGGGCTGATTTTCCAACATATGATCTTGATATTTGATGGTCTTGGAGATACTTGTTGTATTCATCAAGTTCTTGCCTTCCTAAAACAAGAAATCCACTTGGATTGGTAAAGAAGATCATCCTCTACATTTTTCTCTTATTATTTTGTAAAGAACAAATGTATTTTCTTTCATTTTGTATATGTATATGATGTATATATGATGATAAAAATGTTGTGTGGGGATCAAGTGTTGATAAACATGCTTAAAAATGATGATAACCATAAGAAATGAAGCTAAAATCATGTCTAATTAGTTGGCTGTATAAAAACAGTAGATAACTAAATGAAGAACTGATAAAAATGCATGGTTTGATCTATTTACAGTAAAGTAGATGATGTTATACACATGTGAGAGTTGGTCATGCAATGGAATCAAAATAATGAGTGAGATATGATCAAAACAAGTTAGGTGGTACAATCTGAATAAGCAGTTTTGTAGGGACTGTTAAGGCAACTTAGACTCAAAATGGGCAGTAGCTATAACTAAGTTATATTTAGCACATATTATGAAGAAGTTGTCATCCAAAAATGAGCTTCTAAGTCATTGTAGAACTCTAGATATGATAAAAATGGTGAATGTGAAGTTAAAAATCAGATTTTGGAAATAATGTTTATTATTATTATATAAGCACTCACTTTATAATTTATAAAATGTAAAGTATAAACCCACTAACTTATAAAACTTATTTATATAAATGTATAAAAGGTTAATTAAATGGGTAAAATATATAAATGATGGTAAAAGTAATATTTATAAGTAATAAAAACTATAAACTTGATTTTTACGACTTTTTCGGCTATCGCCGTGAAATTAACGTTTTTCATCAAATAAAACTTAGACGACCAAACCCGTCTAATGTAAAGTTTATAAAAGATATATACTGATGTATAAGTAACTAAGACAAGTAAAAACCGATAAAACCCGAACTATAAGAATTACGGACAATTACGAGCTAACTAAACCTATTAGACTAATAATTGGACTTAATAAGATAAATACTTGTAAAAAGAATTATTTGGGCTTAACCCAATAGGGCCCAACATGAAAAGTATATATACTGATCATATAAGTATATAATGGGTAAAAACAAGTAAAAGAACTTATAAAAGACTTAATGAACTTAAAATAGGTAAAATCGGTAAAACTAGTGAACTAGTAAGACGATACTAAAACGTAAACGCTAAAATGAGTAAATGAGGATTTATAAACCCACTTGATCATCATCATATGTACAATAATCATATATATGTATATTGTTATTTTGATAAAAGTCATTGGACCGATTCTAAGACCGATTATTATTTATATAGGTTTCCGTGACCGAAGCACGCCCGTAGCCGATAATCCGCCTTTCATTTAACAACGTGAGTTCATAGCCTCGCACTCTTTTAAATGTTTTATAAAATGATTTGTAAACCCGCGAGGGAGATAACATGCTAGATTTTTATAAATAGAACACAAGTAGTCCCGATTGTATGCTTAATGAGATGGACCCGAATGATGCTATGACCCTATATTCGAGACTAAAAGGATTATTAGTAGTTAGGTTATGTCACTTAAAGTCCCATTAGCATGAATTGTGAACTACCGGGATTTGGTAGACGCATTTGATAGTACTATTTGGGGACGATCACCCCAGTTCGCGCCTTGACGGTTGATCCCCGTCGTACCACATTGATTGGTAAGCGAATTTATGTATGAGAAGATTCCATAGCGTGATTTTTGTGACGACACGCTAACTTAGATGGGCAAATTGTTTGTCGGGTTCGCGGCCCGCTGTTTTCACAGTAAGGTAACAATGTCATGCGGCTAATAATAATCCTACAACCTATAATACAATATAAGACATATATAATAAACGATAACGACGCTATTACGATGAATATATTACCTATCATGGTAATATAGAGACTACGGTTTCATGGACGGTTTCAGATGTATGCTTGATTTATATATTGCCTGACTAGCAATATGTGGACTTACTTCCGATATTATACTTGTGTTCTGATTTTAAATGATTATAAATGATTGTTTTATATAACGGTTTTCATTAAACTCTATGAATTCACTCGGCATTCGCTGATATGATTTTTGCATGTTTTCTATCTCAGGTGCTTGAAGGTAATCCGGATGGAGATCGACTCTGATGGCCCACACTTAATATTAAAAATGTTCATTCGATCTGTGTTTTGTAAACTTAATGACCTGTATAATTTGGGACCTGTTGTACACTTTTAAACCTTTTTATCGAATGAATGTTTGTTAAACCTTGTACAACCATTTTTATGTGTTGTCTATGATTGGAGTTATTGTGCTATCCCGTAACACTCTGAAAGACCCTTCCGCTGTACCATACGAAAAATGAGAGTGTTACAAATTGCAAGTATACCACATTCTTATTCTCGTAAATTATCCTTCCCAGAGGTTACTCAGCGTAAAGCCCTGGTCTCAGATAGGGTCGTCAGTCTAATAGTACTATTATTTGAATAAGCGACTATTCCCAACTCACAACATCAAGTCAGAACATAGTTAACAGCTCATGAATTTAGGGACCTTTGCAATTTAGGTACTTATACAATTCAAGGCAACATCAGGCAACAACATGCAACATTCGGGTCCAAACAATCAATCATGACTTGTGTTCATTTTATTTTCAAATAGCATGTATCCCCCTCGCGGGTTTTAAATTCATTCAAAACAAGTACAAAGCAAGTCTATAGACTCACCTTGAGTAATAGCAGTAGCAAGACAACCTTCGACGATAGTTGATGCCCGATAAACATAAAAACCACAACCTATCAAACAAGGCGCGTTCATTAATAATAGACTCGAATATAACCCATGCATAGTAACATCAAACTCAAAATCATAATATTAAGACAAACCCGAAAGAAAACAATACAAGTGATACTATTACTTCCTTCTATATGTTTACTCTATTAGTCTATTCTTTCGATAAAAATCTGCCGGTACATACCAAATGTACGAGCTCATTTACCCCACTTAAACACGTCAAATATTTATGATACTAATCAGAGATCTCACTTACTATCTATATAAAGTCCTCTTAAAAGCCAATCAAAAGATTTTACTTTTAAAGTTCCCTGCCCGACACATCTTTGAACTACAAAAACCGGACAGTTTTACGTCACCGACTCATACAACCATTTTGACCATTCTAAACAATCCCGTTTACAAATCTGACACTTGAGTTCAAAAATAGACTCACAACCCTAGGTTTAGAACCTAGCATAAGACCTTGACCATTTTTACAACTCATTCTATAGTCCCCGAGATTCGATCTAAATATCGACAACAACTACATGTCGTTCTGATACTCGTCTCCCGGTACAAGAATAATCAAATCATCATAACTTCTCGCTCGGTTGGAGCTAGAAGCTCTACTTTATATCAAATCGAAGCTAACTAAATTCTCTACAATCCTATGCTATTAGTTTAACCATTTTCAAACAGTAAAATATCCAAAAATTACCTTTTTCCCACTGATCTAAAACACATCTTTAAAAATCACACTAAATCAATTTTTCAACCCATATTAATCAATCTCCTATCCCTAATATCATCCTAATATCATCCTAAACAACTCACCAAACCTCTAACGCCCTTGAATGATCATTAAACTACCCACTCAAAAATTCAAACATGTAATACTCAAAATTTAAATATAACAACACTAACAACATATATTTATCAAGAAAATAGATCAAACCACCATGGATCATATCAAAAATTTAAAAGTTGTTGCATGTGGATAAATTTTATACCAAAATTATCCTAATCAAATTTCCAACATGGGATATTGATTAGTTTTTAATGATTCAAAGTAAATTTGAAAGATCAAGGTGTTTTTGGTTGAAGGGGTTGGCGGCAAGAAATAGGTAGAGAGAAAGAGAGATAAAAAAATTTATAACTATGTGCTTTTGTGTGTAAAAAGTTAGGTAGGAACTATTTATATGGTGGGTGGATGGATTAGTTTTGCCAATCTTGCATAGTATTGGATCAAAATGCAATTAAATAGTTTAAAAGGAGAAATATAAATTGTCAATTTTAAAAATATTTACGAGGCTCGGGTTTCGTAAAAATACTTTTAAAAGTTAAAACGCACTCAAAATATGATAATAATATGATCCCGGTTCGAATTAATACGCAATTAAAAAAAACGTCAAAAATATAAACATCGAATCAACAAATAATAAAACATAAAATCTCGGGCATCCGTCGATATCGTGATCACTAATAATCCTCGCTATTTGTAAAAAGGTAAAAATAAGACTTCCAAAGTGTGTTTTAAATAAAACCATCAACCGTCATATCATTCAAGCTCATTAAAAATTTCAAAAATATTCGTAAAATAATATTAAATAATGACCTCGGGTTCGGGTTATTACATTAAGTGTAATGCATTATAAGATACATTTTAATGCATTAACTTTTTAATACTAAGGTGTACTTACTTTATAACTTTAATGCATTAACAAAATATATTGTGATGCTTAATGTATGACTGCAATGCAGTAGAATATTAGGGTAGTGCAGTAGAATATAACTATAATACAGTAGAATGAAAGACAAAAATGTAGTAGAATTAAAGACAAAAATGTAGTAGAATATAAAAAATGAGTACGAACAAACACTGTCATCATCAAAATGTACAATATTTTGTAGACATTAAGTATTCCAAAGTATTACATCTAATAAAATTTAAACATTGTTTTCTAATGATCCACGAGTATCCTCCAATAATCTTTGTTACGCGTTCAATGCATCTTTGTACCACACCGTCTTTGAATTGGAGTGTATCATTTGGTATTAGAGGATGCAATCTAGTATTTGTGGCTTGTTAAGTGCACCTTGCGTTGTCACCTGCGTATTTTTCCTATGTAACAACAGTTCAAATATTTATTCATGAGAATACCAAAATATATTATGTGATACATTAGAATCTAAACTATCATGCATATAAGATGGTAAATATTAAGTTATAATGCATTAAAAACTATAAAAATAAAACCTACTCCATTTCAGTTCTAATAAATCACACACAATCCTACTACATTCAGTTCACGTTTTAGTACATCACACACAATCCTACTACATTTTAGTTCAAGTTCTAGTTCATTACTCAATGTAGTAGTTTTTGTACTGTTTGTAGTAGGTTTTGTACAGTAATGCAATAGGTTTAGTACAATAATGTAGTAGAGAACCTATTGTTATAGTATAAAACCTAATGCATTACCGTACAAAACCTACTTCGTTACATAGAATCTGCAATGTAGTAGAATAAAACTATAATGAAATAGAATGAAAGACTACAATGTAGTAGAATAACCTACTACATCATAGTTTATTTTTAGCACATCACACACATTTTAATGCATTATAGTTTTTAATTCTAGTTGAGACATTACATTAACAAATTCTAGTTGAGACATTACAGTAACATATTTTAGTTAAAAACAACTGCATCAGGATATAAATTTAGTTCATTATAGTAAGAAATTATAGTTGAGTCATTTTATCAAACACTTTGTATGCAACATTCTTTAACACATTTTGTATCTAAACTTTTCTCAACCAATTGTTCACACCTAGAACAAAACACTGAATATAACATATTTAAATCAATAGAAACACTTAAATAACAACAACTTACTTTCATAGTTTCGATTTTGATTGGATTCGCTTATGACATTTCGATCGGAGATTACTAACGATTCGGTCATTCGATCATGATTTATTTAAGATGAATCGGTCATGATTTTGTTATTTAAACCCTAGATATTAGTGATGATTCGGTAATTTTTATTGTGAATTAAGATGTGTGTGAATTTTTAGGAAGTATTAATCCTCCATCATATTATTAATTCTACTCCGTCATAGTATTAATTCTACTCCATTATAATTATAATTTTACCAAATCAATTCTATATTACATACAAATACTTAATTTCGACAAAACCTCAACACACAACTTTAACCTACTCAAGCATATTCACTTAAAAAATAATTCTACTCCATTACATTTCTATTTTTACCAAATCACATGCATAGTATTAGTTGTACTCCAACATAGTTTTAATTCTACTCCATCATAGTATTAATCCTTCTTCATTACATTTCTATTTTTTACCAAATCACATGCATAGTATTAGTTGTACTCCAACATAGTTTTAATTCTATTCCATCATAGTATTAATCCTACTCCATTACAATTTTAATTTAACCAAATCACATGCATAGTATTAGTTTTACTCTATCATAATATTAATTCTACTCAATCGTAGTGTTAATCCTACTCCATTACAGTTATAATTTTACCAAATAACTTCTATATTACATACAAATACTTAATTTCGACAAAACCTCAAACACAACTTTATCCTACTCAAGCATATTCACATTAAAAATAATCATACTCCATTACAGTTCTAATTTTACCAAATCACATGCATAGTATTAGTTTTACTCCATCATAATATTAATTCTACTCAATCATAGTGTTAATCCTACTCCATCACAGTTATAATTTTACCAAATCACTTCTATATTACATACAAATACTTAATTTCGACAAAACCTCAAATACAACTTTATCCTACTCAAACATATTCACATTAAAAATAATCCTACTCCATTACAGTTCTAATTTTATCAAATCACATGCATAGTATTAGTTTTACTCCATCATAGTATTAATTCTACTCAATCACAGTGTTAATCCTACTCCATCACAGTTATATTTTACCAAATCACTTCTATATCAAAGAGAACTTTATAATTCTCATTGAGACATTATATCGAACATATTTTATACATCGATCATAAACACACACTTACACAAAACCTTATACATGTTTGATATCCTATTGCTTCATCCACGACCATTACCATCTAACCTAAATCATTCATATGAATTTAAATCGTATTCTAGAGCATTATAGTGTAATTTTTAACACATTCTAACACAAATCATTCAAAAAAATCGAAAATTTAAAAAAACATACCAGTAGGAGAAGGCGACGATAGTCTTGTAAATGTACGAACCATCTCGATGTGTTGTTTAATTTGTTTGATTCGAGAGGATTCAGTAGGTTTAATTTGGTAGATTCAGAGGATTCAATGTGTACTGTGTGTTTTTCGATCAGTTTTTTAGTACGTGAAGTGTGTTTTATTTGATCGGGCTAATTGGGCGTGTTTTAATTTTTATTATTTTTGATAATAACCCATAAAGTTTGAGAATTTACAAAAAAGACACCATTTTTTTAATCAAATTAGGTGATATTGATCCAAGGTATGAGATTTCACCTCATTTATTTTGTTATAAGATATGTTTTAGAATAACTCCACTATATATATATATATATATATATATATATATATATATATATATATATATATATATATATATATATATATATATATATATATATATATAGAGAGAGAGAGAGAGAGAGAGAGAGAGAGAGAGGGAGGGAGAGAGAGAGTGAGGTTATTCTAAAACAAAACTTATAATAAACCAAATGAGGTGGAACCACAGGCTGCCATGTGTCCCCCCCTCTTTTCCAAAAAAATGGTGTCTTTTTTGTAAACTCTCAAACTTTAGGGTATCTTTTATAAAATCTGAATGTATTTACAAAAAATTCTTCCCCATCATTTACTTCAACACTCTGTATTTCACTTTCTCTCACTAAAACCATTTTATCTAACTAAAAATTCACACACATCTTAATTCACAAAAATCATCGAGTCATAACTAATCTTTAGGGTTTGAATAACAAAATCACGATCGATTCATCATAAAGAAATCATGATTGATGACCGAATCAAGATTCATCTTTAATCGAAAGTCATAGCGATTCCAATCAAAATCGAAACTTTAAAAGTAAGTAATTGTTGTTATTTTTGTGTTTCAATCGATTTAAATATATTGTATTCAATGTTTTGTTCTAGTTTGGAAAATGGTTGAGAAAAGGTTTGATACAAACTATGTTTAAAAAAGTTGCATACAAAATGTTTGATAAAATGTCTCAACTAGAATTTTGTTACTGTAATGCACTAAATTTATATTCTGACGCAGTTGTTTTGAACTAAATGCGTTACTGTAATGTCTCAACTAGAATTTGTTAATGCAATGTGACAAGTAAAATTAATTAATGTATTACACTAAAATGTCTGTAATGTGATAAAAATGAACTGAGATGTAGTAGGTTTTCTACTACATTGTAGTCTTTCATTTTACTACATTATGGTGTTATTCTACTACATTATAGATATAATCTATATAATGAAGTAGGTTTTGTACAATAATGGGGTAGGTTTTCTATTACATTATTGTACTAAACCTACTGCATTGATTAATGTACTCGAATAGGAACTGATATGTAGATGGATTGTGTATGATGTACTAAAATGTGAACTGCATGTAGTAGGATTGTATGTGATGTACTAGAAAATGGACTGGATGTAGTAGGCTTTATATTTATAGTTTCCAATGCATTAAAGTAGTGATGAAGTAGGTGGTTTACATTTTTATAACTTTGATGGAGTAAGATTAACACTATGATTGAGTAGAATTTATATTATGATGGATTAAAACTAATACTATGCATGTGATTTGGTAAAATTACAACTGTAATGGAGTAGGATATTTTTAATACAAATATGCTTTAGTAGGATAAAGTTGTGTTTGAGGTTTTGCCGAAATTAAGTATTTGTATGTAATATAAAAAAGATTGGTAAACTTATAACTGTGATGGAGTAGGATTAACACTAAGATTGAGTAGGATTAACACTATGATTTAGTAGGTTTTGTCGAAATTAAGTAGCATTACAACTTTATATCTACCATCTTACAGTTTTACTACATTGCATGCTAGTTTATATTTTAATGCATCACATAATCTTAATGTAGTAGAAATAAAGTTTTAGTGCAGTAAATCATGCATGTGAACAATGGAAGTAACCTACTGCATTACAATGTATTAAAATTAAACTATAATGCAACAGAAAGAACAATGCAAGTAACCTACTGCATAACAGTGCATTAAAATTTAAATTGTAATGCTGTAGAAGAACAATGCAAGTAACATACTACATTACAGTGCATTAAAATTAAACTTTAATGTAGTAGAAAGAACAATGCAAGTGACCTACTGCATTACAGTGCATTAAAATTTGAATAGTAATGCAGTAGAAATAACTGTAATTCATCTTAGTCTTCTACTACATTACAGTTTAATTTTAATGCATTGTAATGAAGTAGGTTACGTATATTCTTAATATGCATGATTTAATGCATTAAAACTTTATTTCTACTACATTAAGGTTTAAATTCTAATGGATTTAATGCAGTAGGTTACTCGTGTTGTTCATATGCATGATTTACTACATTGCAGCTTTATTTCTACTACATTACAGTTTAATTTTAATGCATTGTAATGAAGTAGGTTACATACATTTTCATATGCATGATTTAATGCATTAAAACTTTATTTCTACTACATTAAGGTTTAAGTTCTAATGCATTTAATGAAGTAGGTTACTCGTGTTGTTCATATGCATGATTTACTACATTGCAACTTTATTTCTACTACATTACACTTTAATTTTAATGCATTGTAATGAAGTAGGTTACGTACATTCTTCATATGCATGATTTAATGCATTAAAACTTTATTTCTACTACATTAAGTTTTAAATTCTAATGCATTTAATGCAGTAGGTTACTCGTGTTGTTCATATGCATGATTTACTACATTGCAGCTTTATTTCTACTACATTATAGTTTAATTTTAATGCATTGTTGTGAAGTAGGTTACGTACATTCTTCATATGCATGATTTAATACATTAAAAATTTATTTCTACTACATTAAGGTTTAAATTCTAATGCATTTAATGCAATAGGTTACTCGTGTTGTTCATATGCATGATTACAACATCGCAACTTTATTTCTACTACATTACAGTTTAATTTTAATGCATTGTAATGAAGTAGGTTACGTACATTCTTCATATGCATGATTTAATGCATTAAAACTTTATTTCTACTACATTAAGGTTTAAATTCTAATGCATTTAATGCAGTAGGTTACTCGTGTTATTCATATGCATGATTTACTACATTGCAGCTTTATTTCTACTACATTACAGTTTAATTTAATGCATTGTAATGAAGTAGGTTACGTACATTCTTCATATGCATGATTTAATACATTAAAACTTTATTTCTACTACATTAAGGTTTAAATTCTAATGCATTTAATGCAGTAGGTTACTCGTGTTGTTCATATGCATGATTTACTACATTGCAACTTTATTTCTACTACATTACAGTTTAATTTTAATGCATTGTAATGAAGTAGGTTACATACATTTTTCATATGCATGATTTAATGCATTAAAACTTTATTTCTACTACATTAAGGTTTAAGTTCTAATGCATTTAATGAGGTATGTTACTCGTGTTGTTCATATGCATGATTTACTACATTGCAACTTTATTTCTACTACATTACAGTTTAATTTTAATGCATTGTAATAAAGTAGGTTACATACATTCTTCATATGTAGGGGACAAAGGAAGATGCATTTAACAAGCTGCAAACAGTATATAGCTTACTCTAACTGAAAGATGAAATGGTACAAGGATGCATTGGGCGCGCAACAGGATTCTTGGAAGATACTTGTGCATCATTTAAAATAATGTTTAAATTTTATTAGATGTAATACTTTGAATGTCTAATACGATGTAGTGTATATTTTAATGATGACATTGTTCGTTTGTAATCATATTTTATATTCTACTACATTATTATCGTTTATTTTACTGCATTACCATATTTCATTCTACTACATTATAGTTATATTTTAAGACATTACAATTATATTTTACCGCATTGTATTCTTATAATTTACATATAACTGAGATGCAGTATAATATAAATTTAATGAGTAAAAATAAACACTATTGTAGTAGGATATAATCCTACAATGCAGTAAAATTAAACAATAATTTATACAACTCGTAGATCTGGAATTGTGGCGTCATTTATCTCCATATGCCGAACAACCCCTTCTCTTGGTTAGTCCTTCAACAGTTACTTCAGTTCTTCGCTTTATCATTTCGTACCCTAGATTATTGATTTTAACCTTCATCTGAAACTTATAAAAGATATAATTCAATAGAAGATAAATTATAATTCAATAGAAGATAAACTACAATTCGGTAGAACATAAACTATAATTCAGTAGAACATAAACTATTATTCAGTAGAAGATAAATTATAAATCGGTAGAACATAAACTATAATTCAGTAGAACATAAATATAATTCAGTAGAAGATAAACTATAGTTCAGTAGACGATAAAACTATAGCTCGGTAGAACATAAACTATAATTCAGTAGAACATAAATGATAATTCAGTCGAAAATAAACTATAATTCGATAAAACATAAACTACAATTCAGTAGAACATAAACTATAATTCAGTAAAAAAGTTATGAAAACTGATCTTCAACAAAACATAATACTGTAACAACCATCTAACTAAATACCGCAATCACTATTTTATATCTAGCGCATTACAGTTATAAACTATCATGTAGGAATTTTATCAAATCACATGCATATGAACAATAGCAAAGATCCTACAACATCATAGAAAGTTCTACCAAATCACATGCATACTTTATCACTTTTACTCAATTTCAGAAATATGTCAAACAAAATTATGGCCTAACTCATACCCGTGAACATCAACATACATCCTGCAACATCATAGATCAACTTCTACCAAATCACATGCATACTCCATCACTTTATTAGTTTTTTTGACAAACAACAAACACTAATAAATAAACTTATGCATATGAACATCACCAAAAGACCTTAGAGCATCACAGTATAACTTTTACCAAATCACATGCATATTCAGTCACTTTTACTCAATTTCAAAAAAAACAGTAAACATTAATAATGCCTAACTCATGAATATAAACATCAACAAATATCTTAGAGCATCATAGTTCAACTTTACCAAATTAAATGAAAAATCAATCACATTACAATGCATTAAAATTAAATAGTAATGTAGTAGAAAGAACAATGCAAGTGACCTACTGCATTATAGTGTATTAAAATTTAACTATAATATAATAGAATAAAATTTGCTTATTATTATAAAAATTTTACCAAATCACATGCATAGTATTAGTTTTACTCCATCATAATATTAATTCTACTCAATCATAGTGTTAATCCTACTCCATCACAGTTATAATTTTACCAAATCGCTTCTATATTTCATACAAATACTTAATTTCGACAAAACCTCAAAATACAACTTTATCCTACTCAAGCATATTCACATTATTCACATTAAAAATAATTCTACTCCATTACAGTTATAATTTACCAAATCACATGCATATTATTAGTTTTACTCCATCATAATATTAATTCTACTTAATCATAGTGTTAATCCTACTCCATCACAATTATGATTTTACCAAATCACTTCTATATCAAAGAGAACTTTATAATTCTCATTGAGACATTATATCAAACACATTTTATACATCAATCATAGACACACACTTGCATAAACCTTATATATTTTTTGATATTCTATTTCATTCTAGAGCATTATAGTGCATTTTTAACACATTTTCTACCTATGAACAATGAAAGTAACCAACTTCATTTCACTATAATTTCTACCACATCAAACCCGTAAGTAACTTACTACATTACGGTCTCATTCCTAGTACATTAGAATGTTAAAGTAGTGCATCACAATTATGATGTCTTATTGAGACATTATATCAAACACATTGTATGCATAAATCATAACCACACACTTACCCATTAAAAGCATTAAATTCATTAGAATTTAAACCTTAATGTAGTTGAAATAAAGTTTTAATGCAGTAAATCATGCATATGAACAATGGAAGTAACCTATTGCATTACACTGTATTAAAATTAAACTATAGTGCGGTAGAAAGAACAATGCAAGTAACCTACTGCATTACAGTGCATTAAAATTTAAACCGTAATGTAGTAGAAAGAACAATACAAGTAACGTACTACAGTACATTAAAAATAAAAAACACTAATAAATCGTAACTCATTCATATGAACAATAGCAAATATCACTACCACATCACAGTGCAAATTCTATCAAATCACAGGCATACTTTATCACTTTTACAAATAACTTTTATTGCATTACTGTTACGTTCTACTACATTAATTTATATCCTACTGCGTCACATATATGTTTCTACCATATTGCAGTTACAATCTACTACATTACTGTATATCTTACTACATCACATTGTGAATTAAAGCATCACAGTTAGAACTAACGCATCACAGTTATAGAAAATCATATAGACATTTTATCAAACACCTGGTATGCAGGTTTCATATATACTGACAATTTCAAAGGAAACAATATGAATCTGAACTAAACTCCTAACATACCATGTCTATATCAATAACAATAACAAAAAATCCAAATCCTACTAATAATTTTGAATTACAAATAAAAATATAATTAAAAACAAAATTGACTTACCTTCACTTTTAAATGATGAATCTACAGAGATCTTTCGTTTTGGAATGAACACAAGCAAATATGATGTATAATTTGGGTTTTGATATCAAACAACTTAATCTTAAATGAATAAGGTGGATTAGGTGGTGGTTCACGACTTGGAAGGTGGGGAAGATGGTGGACAAGGTGGGGAAGGTGGCAATTTTCGATGGAGAAGATGGTTATTAGTCCAAAGATTAGAGAGGATATAAAAGTATCGATCCAAAGATTGATATGTGTGTGAAAAATAAATATTCTTAAACTGCCCCGGAAGTTTCTAAAATTACAAATGTACACCATTTTTTTTTGGAAAAGGGGGGGACACATGGCAGCATGTGGTTCCACCTCATTTATTTTATTATAAAAAATGTTTTATTTTACCCCAACTCTATATATATATATATATATATATATATATATATATATATATATATATATATATATATATATATATATATATATATATATATATATATATATATATATATATATATATATATATATATATATATATATATATATATATATATATATATATATATATATATATATATATATATATATATATATATATATATATATATATATATATATATATATATATATATATATATATATATATATATATATATATATATATATATATATATATATATATATATGTATATATATATATATATATATATATATATATATATATATATATATATATATATATATATATATATATATATATATATAT
>JANFOE010001278.1:0-208267 GCA_025667525.1 Glebionis coronaria | reverse complement strand
TCTCTCTCAAATCTAGAGTACTACACCCTTACAAGCTTTTGGTACAAACTTGTGCAACCCAAAAACTTTATAAATTTATGAGTAAAGTGCAAAAATCATCCCTGTGGTTTGTCAAAAGTTTGAATTACATCCCTCGTTAATACTTCGCGCAACATACATCATTGTGGTTATAATATAGTACACCATACATCCCTGAGGACGGATGGTGCAAATATTTTTCCGTTAAGGGTTAAAAGTGTTTGTTATCTTAGGGGTATTTTAGTCCTTTTACAACCTAGGGATGATTTTTGCACCAAACTTTTCAAAAAAAAAAAATTTCCAAAAAAAATTTCAAGAAAATTTCAAATTTTTTTTAAAAAAGTTTCGAAAAATGTTTTCTTTTTTCGAAAAATGTTTTCTTTTTTCGAAAAATGTTTTTTTTTTAATGTTTTTTTTAAGTTTCGAAAATATATTTGAAAAAAGTTTTTTTTTCGAAAAAAATTTATTTTTTTTTTAAAAAGTTTTGAAAAATGTTTTTTTAATGTTTCGAAAAATGTTTTATTTTTAAAATGTTTTCTTTTTTGTAATAAGTTTCAAAAAAAATTTGAAATTTTTTTTTTCGAAAAAATTCAATTTTTTTTTTAAAATTTTCGAAAAAAGTTTTTTTTCAAAAGTTTTTTTTTTAAATGTTTTTCGGAAAAAAAAACTTTTAAAAAAAAAAGCTTTTCTAAAAACTTTTTTTTCAAAAAAATTCAAATTTTTTTTTAATCTTCGAAAAAAAAATTTCAAAAGTTTTTTTTTATAAAAGTTATTTTTTAAAATGTTTTTCGAAAAAAAAACTTTTTTTAAAAAAAGCTTTTTTTTAAAAAACTTTTTTTAAAAAACTTTTTTTAAAAAAAACTTTTTTCGAAAATTAAAAAAAAAATTGAAAAAAGAAAACATTTTTCGAAACTTTTTTAAAAAAAATTTGAAATTTTTTTGAAATTTTTTTCGAAAAAAAAACTTTTTTCAAATATATTTTCGAAACTTAAAAAAAAAACATTAAAAAAAAACATTTTTCGAAAAAAGAAAACATTTTTCGAAACTTTTTTAAAAAAAATTTGAAATTTTTTTGAAATTTTTTTTGGAAATTTTTTTTTTTGAAAAGTTTGGTGCAAAAATCATCCCTAGGTTGTAAAAGGACTAAAATACCCCTAAGATAACAAACACTTTTAACCCTTAACGGAAAAATATTTGCACCATCCGTCCTCAGGGATGTATGTTGTACTATTTTACAACCACAATGATGTATGTTGCGCAAAGTATTAACGAGGGATGTAATTCAAACTTTTGACAAATCACAGGGATGATTTTTGCACTTTACTCTAAATTTATTTCTGTATTAAATGAGAATGACAAAGTTAATACAAATTATATGCAACATATACACATTAAACTACTGCTATAAATTACAATTGTTTACATAAAATTATTTAAATTGTTCAAAAATATAAGTTTAATATTAAATTTGCGTTTGATTATGAATCATTCAATTTTTTATAAATATGCATATTCGAAAACACATATCGTTTATGTATGTATTTTAATACAAATTTTGTAAAATACTAATCATTTTGCTAATTAATTCAATTATATTGTATATATCAAAATAAGATATTTTAAAGTTATCAAAATAAGATATTTTGTAAGTTCGAAAAAAAAGAAAGATATTTTAAGGTTATTATAATATATGAAAACGTGTACACATATAAATTACGAAAATTTTCTATATTTACACGTTATATAATTGTATGACGTGTGTTACACAGATTAACAAATACCTTTCATGATCGATCATCACAATTTCATAATATTATTTTTATATAAAATGGTTTATTATTGCTTAGAGTTATTCAAACTTAAAACTATCATTATTGTTTGTAAAGTTATTATTGAAAAATATATATATTCATAAAATATTACGCACGCGGAATTTTTGTTTCACGATACATGCAGCCATAACGCGCGGGTACCTGTTAGTGTTGTATAATCAAGATGGTTTGGTTGATCTCTTAATGATCCAAACAAAAAGCATGCCAATTCAATTTTTTTCTTGACTCGTTATATTTCAGAATCAAATTACCACTGTAATAACTAGTATAATTATTTAAACCATGCAATAGTAAGATCTGAAGAAATGTAAATACAAAAAGTGTTTGCTCAGGTTAAATCGGCCCGTCTTAACTTAATCGTGTGTTGTTGTGCGTTACGTGCCCGACCTATTCGTCACTTCTACGCGTTAAATCCAACGCTATCGTTATTGAAATATATCGAGTAATGCTTTTCAGTCACCGACTCGCACCTCTATCAGCCAAGTCATTGTCCCAAGCGCAAAGATACTAAATGGTGTACTTTTGATGTAATAGAAGTCAAGACGAAGTCAAGATCATCACAATCAGCTCGAATGGTACGATGAAACTCACATAGGATGGACAAAACATTGTTTAAAAAAGGTCGATGCTAAAAACAAAATTTTATTCATTATTACAACCTCCGCCCATTGCTGGCTTTGTGATAGCACCTGTTTTGTCCTAAGCTTTGCATAAAACCAGAATTTAGGATTGTTACCTTAATGAGATTTCAAAATAACACATAACATGAGTCGAGAACAAGGAAAGAACATCCCAGCTAGTGCTAACACGTCTTCTTCTCGTCAAGAGAACACCAACACTAAAAGTTCTAGAAAAGGACTTTGTGGTGCACTTGGTGATTGTATGACGAAACCAACCATTGCCGCGTCACCACCTCGTCAGTCTAATAACAGGCTTGAGCTTCAGGTAACTTTATAAGGCGCACATTACTGTGGGTCAGAGTTGATCAGGGTTGGACTCGGTCAAATTAGTGCTGAAAAAGTTTCACACATTTGAAATACACTCTTGGCGACTTTTGAATATCAACCCTTTTTATTTTCAAAACTTATAACCATTTGACGAGTTTCCTATCGTGTCCACTAAATACATATAATTCCCGCTCGTAAAGTCCAGGAAAAAAAATAATAAGACTTTCCGTAAAGTCCAGGAAAAAAAAATCAGTCTTACATCCTAAGATAAATAATGTTGATTTTTTGGAATTTTATGCAGGTTGAAGAGTTACATAGAGAAGTTAAAAAAGAGAAAGAAATGAAGTCTATGTACAAGTTAAGGCTGGAAAGAACACAAGATTACCTAAAATATTGTCTGCAAGTAGCACAAGAAAATGGGTTTTTGCACCTTATTCTTAACAAAAAAGATACACCTCAAGATTCATCATCTCCTACTACCTCATCTGCCATCATTCATGCCTCTACGATTCCCCAAACCCCACCAATTGCTCAACAAAATACAGATCTTTCAGCCCTCGTCGAGCAAGCCAAGCTTAACGGATGGTACATTGATCCACACGAGGTACATTGATAGACCCATGTACTGAGTTACAATAATCACCATAATTAGTAGCGGCGATAATTCTAATTAGGGTTGTAGATTATCTCAAATGGGTCAAATGAAAAAATAAGCTAAAAGGGTAACGGGTCAAATTTGATCAAACATGTCCACATAATTGAGATATGGCCAAAGTCCATTGTTAATGGATACAAAGTATGCAACCTTCCAAGGTTTTTATCCAAATATATAGACCTTACTATTGTAACTATGCTGTTGGTTCAAGCCCCTATTCTTGTTGCAGTCCGGAAACTATTTGTCTGTTTAAACATTAAACATGTTTTGATAAGAAAGAAAAGCGGTTTAGGTAATAAAAGGAGATGCTTAAACACGAAAACGGAAAAAGAAAGTTGGGTTTAAAACAATTAACACATTAACTGCTAAAAAATATGATGGGCACATTTTGGTGACATCCCATTTTGACTTGTTACCCACCTTACCTGGTTTGTCACCTCTATTAATGATTGATAGAAAACACTATGCTTTATTGCCTTAGATATCATCAATGTGGTGTCAGATTTCAGTATAAAATACACAGACATACTCATATAAGATTTTCTTTCACTGTTAATATGGTACAAGATTGAACTCCACAATAAAGTAGCTCAAGGAAGTACGGCGGAAATATACAAAGCAACATGGAGAGGCCTAGACGTTGCAGTGAAATGCATATTTCCCGATTTTTTCAGATTAAACGATTCTGGAGTCAATTTCTTTGCTCAGGAAGTAGAAACATTATCAAGACAGCGACACACCTACGTGCTACAGCTAATGGGTGCATGTCTGGACCCACCGAACCACGGGTGGGTTGTTACTGAATTCCTAAACATGACCTTGAAGGACTGGCTGCATGGTCCAGGCAAGAGGAGGAAAGAACGGGTCACACCACTCCCGCCGTTTGAGGATAGACTAGCAAAGGCACTAGAGATTGCTCAAGGCATGCAATATTTACATGAGCATAAGCCTATGATAATACATAGGGACTTGAAACCTAGTAATATATTCATGGACGATGCTTTTCATGTGAGAGTTGCAGATTTTGGCCATGCCCGGTTCTTAACAGGTGAAGAAAAAGCCTTTACGGGTGAAACAGGCAAGACTTCCATCTTTTCTACATGTACCGTGTTTTTCGTTTGATTTAAATATAAAAGTCTCCACTTTAACTAAACAGACTAGTTCACTATATCATCTTCTCAAACACAAAGTACAATAATTGTATTTCTTTTCAGGCACATACGTATATATGGCCCCAGAAGTGATCCGAAGTGAGCCTTATGACGAAAAGTGTGATGTTTATAGTTTCGGCATCATACTTAACGAGCTTCTAACAGGCAATTATCCATATATTGAGACAGACTACGGTCCTTCCAAGGTATGAAACTAAAAACAAACTACCATCACAACAATTTTGTTATCAGGACTTTGAAGTTTGAATATACAATTGGTGTACCTTTATGTTTGATGATGAGCAGATTGCATTACAAGTTGGGGAGGGCAAGATAAGGCCAGCACTCCCGGAGAATGAAGACAACATCGAAGATCTCATTCAACTGATTCAACTCTCATGGGATGAAGACCCTGAATATAGACCATCTTTTTCAACGATTACTCGAGGGCTGAAATTGATTTACAACAGATTAATGAATGCTTCATAGATTTTCCCTTTTTTCCACCTCGAAGTTTTCATACCTGTATTTTGATTTGGTTTCTATTACAAGAGCTATTGTTTTGTTATAATGTTATAACATATACAATGTTTAATGACATATAGTCCAATAAAATGTATGAACAAAACTCATTATTACTAAAATCTACTGATGACCGATCCTGAAGAACTTATGGGCAAACAGGTCCACAAACAAAGAGATAGTACACAAACTGTGACTCATATGCTAGATGTAAACCAGCTTAAATATTGTCTAAAAGCCTAAAACCACCTACATATTAAAAACTATTTGATCGCTTATATAGTTCTATCTAAGCGTCATCCTACCTTCCAAATGAAATCATTAAGAAATCTGCAACTATGTGTAAACATCACAGCAGTTTAAACAATTATGCACACAAACTCTTGATGCAATTCTAATATCAAACTAGCATGAGCTCGAGAAACATGCTACTTACATACCCAAAAGATTGATTATCCACAATCCGTAGCTTAAAGGAGAGACAAATATCCTTCAAAACAATCCAATCCATTTCTTAAACATCAATGCAGCCTCCCTCCTATTTAACTGTGACTCCGTCTGAACTTTAGGAGCCTTCCCCTTACAAAACGATTTATGATACTTTAGAAAGAGGGTGCGGTACTTATACTTGTCCACAAACATTTTCCCTTTTTCCATCATCTCGACAACCTCATTGGCTCGAATAAAAAACCCGCCCCTTACAAAAGTGTAAAGTACAGAATCCAGCAATTCTTGATCAAACTTCATTCCATGATAAAAAGCAAGAACCTTCATCTCACCCCAAAGTTCAGTTACCTCCGTATACTTCCCACCAACAGCAGCATAGCCAGTAACCAAAGAATGAAAAGTTTGAGCATTTGGGGCGTGTCCTAAACTCCTCATCTTCTTAAGAGCTTTTTCAGCATCTTGCATCAACCGCTTTCTACAAAAAAAGTGAATCACGTTGTTCCATTCGTGAACGCCACAATCAACTCTCGGAACGTCTTTGATTTCATGTAGAAGTTTTGCCATCAGTTTAGCTTCACCACTACCCACACATCCCTGAACCAATTTATCAAATTCATCTTGACGGGTTCTATCTAATTTAGCCTCTTTCATCTCTTTGAATAGATTTAGAGCACCGTGTGTATCTTCATTAACCACATGGGATTCAATTAGTGTGTTGTAAGAACTTGCATCTAGTTGAACCCCAGCTTTACGTGCATCCTTTAGGAGTGATTTGACTTCTGCTGACCTATTTTCTTTACAATAAGCTTTTAGAAGAGATGAATAAACGGCGGACCCAGTTTTAACACCACACAAGCGCATCTCATCAAGAAGGTCATGTGCCTGATCTAACCATCCAAGTGAAATGCATGAATTGATGACTTGAATCAAAGGTGAGCAATCAGGGGAAACGGGCGAATCCTCTTTTTCAACGTTGACAAGAAATTTAACGAGCTCTCTTATTTTGTTAGCTTCCAAGAAAGCTTTGACTAATTTCACGAAAATTGTCTCTGTTGGTTGGAGAATACCACGTTCAGTTGTGATTAGTTCTAGCTGATTCTGAAACTTCATTACCAATGTCTTGAGTACTTCTTTAGCCTCTGCCTCCAGTTTTAGAAACTTTCGGTCTCTAAAAAAATCCTCATAATACATAGTGTCCGCGTCAGTTGACTTTTCATCAGTCAAACTCTCACGAGACTCTATCTGACAAAATGAGCCGGATGTATCGTCAGTTTCCGGGGCTTCAAACTTAAAAGTAGCCATACCGAGCAAACTTTGAGCTTTCTTTGACTTACGGAGCATTTCAAGAACCATATGGGATGCAGATTCTAGATCCCCAAATTTTAGGTGGCACGACAACAAAGAATTATAAAATTCCCTGAACTGGCCATCGCTTAAATCATGGGCTTCGTCAACGTATCTTTTCAACTTTTTAAGTTCTTCTCTTCTTCCATTACGTTCGTATATATGACCCATCATGATTAACATGTTAATATCAGTTTTCACACCAATTCGAGGTATCATGTCCAAAAGCTGCTCTGCTTTCCTAGTTACGCCAAAAAGAAGACATCCTGCCAATGCACAATTCACAGCGGTCGTATTAGGCTTCATAGCAATTAACTGTTCGTTACTCTTTTTACGTGGGTCCACCCTCCCATCTTGGAAGAGAAACCCAATCTCAACTACCAATTCAGCAGCCAGGTAAGCACCAGAAGCTGTTTGCGACATGTAAACTAATATAGCAGACCAAGCAGTAACCGGTGGAAACTGTTCGGTTTCAACTAGCTTCCTAATGATAATTGCCGCATTCACAGGTAAACCATATTTTGCAAGACATAGTGATAGATATATAAGTGCTTCTTTATCCAACAAGTTTTGCTTGTGCTCACTCATGGCTTTTTGTACTAGATCAAAAGCCCTATCCAGCCACTTAACCTCTAGACTTTGTGCAAAAGTTGTCAGAAGCTTGTTTACAATAGACTTTCTTGGAAACCCTTCCATGTTCATGTGCTGCTCGTGTAAGTTCCAAGCATCGTTAAGCCTATGTTCATCAAGCGCGTTTAGCAACTCTTCACTTAGCTTAGCTGGATCCCGAGCTTGGACGAGAATAGTGCTGGCCATAGTTGAAAAAGATTGCCATTGATGGAATTCAACTCTTCGGTGAAACACCACGTCATGATAAGAATGACGTATTGGTACTCTACTAGCATTTATGCTGCTGCAAGAACCCCGAAGAGCATAAAGAACTTTTAAGTTCCCATATCTGAGTTTCCTGACTAACATCATCTATTTCCGAGTATCTAGCATCTGTAAAAGCTCATTTCACATGATGGTCTTGACATAGTCGGCTAGTCGCACAATCTGCAAATTCAACGATAGCATGAGCAAATAACAATCTTTATATACTAAAAATAAACTAGGAATAAAAGCGAATAACGTCTAAAGGAGAATCATATATGCTTCAAGTAAGCATCTCATGTCATATTCTACATTGCATATTCTAGAATTACAAAACAACAATAATTTATATGATTAATAAGCCCTTAAACCAACTCCAAGGTAGCCTAGGGTGTATTTGACAAGATTAGCAGTACAGTTTTTTCTATAAAAATGTTTGGTAACGTGGCTGTGTAGGTGTAATCATAATCAGGGCCGACCCATTGTTGTCGGAGGCCCTAGGCAATAACGATTAAGAGGCCCTTTTACACTTCTAAATTAAAGAGAAATTTTATTTAAACTTAAATTACATGAATATTGACAGCAGTTTTTGTAAGGGGCATTTTATCAAACAGTTGGTGTGCATATAGAAACCCCAACTTAAGTATGTGTTTTGATTGGTACCAATGGTGAAAATGCTGCTGCGGCTTAATTGCGTTCCGTTTGCACTTTTATTGGCTTTTCATATTTCAACCTCCTAGGCTATGGTGAAATGAAGGTTTGGGGTTATGCGAACTGTGTGTGTGTGTTTTTTTTTTTTTTAAAGAAAGAAAATGAAAAAATGATTCTAACTTTTGAACATTGTTAATTTTATACTCCTTCCGTCCAAATTAATTGTCTCTTACAAAAAAAACACACAATTCAAAAAAAAAAATAGTTATACCATTCCCTTTTATTTAAACAAATAAGGATTTTTTTAAAAGAAATGACAATTTTTTACCGAGTTATGATGCTTATTTAACAAAAGTCTCGATTTAAATCCACAACCTTTAAATTGATGGGACTCACATAACACTAGACCAAAAGCTTTAGTAAAACAAATAGTGTAAAGAACTAAATTCAATTCGAGTTAAGATCTATATAGGCGGGAGAAGATCCCCACACACCCATATTTAACAAAGGCTACATGAATCAATCCACACCATCCATCATTAAATGATCTAAGGGCTGTGATTAAACCCACATTTCTTATAACCAAACTTTATTTTAAAAAAAGAAAAGAAAAAAACAATGGACCGGGATATTAACCACAACAACCACCTAACCGCCGACCACCACAACAACCTCATCTCCCAACTTTTTTCCGGCGACCACCACAACCAACCCCCCGTTTCCCAGTGACCACCACAACAAACCCACCTTCTTCCCGCAACCACCAAAATAAACCCACGTTTTTCCGGCGACCTCCATACCAAACCACTCTTTTCCGGCGATCTCCACTCCAACCCACCTTTTCCATACATATATGAAGCTGATGCCAATGTTATTGAAGATGCATATAGCTGTTGTTTGTAATATAGGTAAAGTTCATGTTATGATTGTTTATGCACACCATGTGTTTGATGAAATGACACAATGATAATCACATGTGATTTAACAAGTTCTAAGTTATGAAACATTTAACTGTATACAGAAGAAGGCAAAGAGATGATTGTACAAGAAGAAGACAAAGTAATAACTTACAAGGTTAGTGAAACATTTAACTGAGAATGACTCATACGTGAGTCACTGTGACACATGTAGTGTGACTCATGCATGAGTTAGTGTGACTCATGTATAAGTCACTGTGACTCATATATAAGTCACTATGACTCATGTATGAGTTAGTGTGACTCATGCATGAGTCAGTGTGACTCATACATGATTTATGCTCGCTTATTAACTTGTTTCATGTTTATGTTCAAGGTTCTCCGAAATCCTGGAGATGATTCAGTTGAGTGTACGTGTAGGCATTTTATGCGTTATGGTTTTATTTGTCGCCACATATTTTGTGTTTTGAACCGTGATATTGAAGAGATTCCAGAGAAGTACATTTTAAGGCGTTGGAGAAGGGATTTGATACCGCTTTCACTAAGAAGAAACACAAGCAGGTACGGAGAGAAGAACGAAACAATTTAGAGACTAACAAATGAGGCTAACTTCCACATAGACGAGTGCTTGTTTTGGTTGAGTAAAGATGCAGAAAAGTAGGAGAATCAAATACAACAACTACTTCAAGTGTTGAAAACATGTGTTGAATATCTGATTTAATTTTCTGTTTTTCTTTTATTGAAGTGTTGAAAACATGTGTTGACTATTTGATTTAAATTTATGATTAATTTTATTGAAGTATTAAAAACATGTCTTAAATATGTGATTTGAATACTATGTATTGAATATCATGAGTCACTTGACTCATGCATGAGTCGCCTGACTCATGCATGAGTCGCCTGACTTATGCATGAGTCGTCTGACTCATGCATGAGTCGCCTGACTCATGCATGAGTCATATAAATTTGCAAGTGTTTATAAATACTTGTACATTTGATTGTTGTCATTTCTACATTTAATACAGTTTTATAAATATGTAAAAGTGCTTTTAACAGTTAAAACGTATTTTGCGTCATTATGACTCATGCATGAGTCATATAATTTTGCAAGTGTTTATAAACACTTGTACATTTGATTCTTGTCATTTTCTACACTTAATATGTAAAAGTGTTTTTTACAGTTAATACATATTCTGAGTCATTATAATACATATTTTGTCATTATGACTCATGTATGAGTCATACTGACTCATACATGAGTCACATGACTCATGTATGAGTCACATGACTCATGTATGAGTCACAAGACTCAAGTATGAGTCAAAGACACTTATGATTCTCAGACACCCAAAAACATACTACTATGATTTTTAAAACATACTGTACTACTTAAGATCATAAGTCAGTGTGACTCATGTATGAGTCACTGTGACTCATACATGAGTTACTCATATATCATACAATTCCCGACTCATATAAAAAGGGTCTGTGCGAAAACAAACGTAGGATATAAAAGGTAACACTTTTTCATTATATATACAAGCAAAAGGGTACAATAAAGAACTACAAAACGAAAGTGGGAAAGGGAAACTAGTTACAGACTTAACACCTTAACAAAGTTATTGTCCCAAACCTATATTCAAATAGACAACACATAAACACAAGACAGATTAATCATCATCATCGCCCCTATTGTTACAACGTGAGTCCATCATGATCGAACTTGAACCAACAACATGCTACAAATCTGAAAGAGAGAATCACCACCTTTGAGAGCATAACCCGGGGGACTAAGCAAACAACTCATTAGTAGGAAACCTTTTAAGACGTGCAAGTAAAGGCATCTGTCACTGTGTGACGAGCTTAAGCTGGAGCTTTCACCAACTGTACTGCTACGGTGGTTGTTGTTTATCCTCTTCGATGTCCTGCCCTTGGTAGTTTTTGCAGTATGGTGATATGCACATAACTTGGATACTAAATCAGTTGCATCCTTTGCAACATTCACAACAACAAACCTGGATCAGAAAATAAATAAAGCTTTTGCTCAATAATAGATAATGACTCATAATGAGTCATAATAGAAAACAAATGAAGCTTTTACATGAGTCACAGTGACTCATACATGAGTCACAGTGACTCATACATGAGTCACAGTGACTCATACATGAGTCACAGCGACTCATATATGAGTCACAGCGACTCATACATGAGTCACAGCGAGTCATAGCGAGTCATAATCTTTAATCATAAGTCACACTTCTATAATCAGCTTATCAGCTACAAAAATCGACCCAACTTCCATAAAAATGCTCACTCATAAATTGATACTTGCTAAAGCACATGTGATTATCATTGTGTCATTTTATCAAACATATGGTGTGCATCAACAATCATAACATGTGTTTTACCTAGAGTAGATATGAAATCTTCTAATTAAAATCAAAATGAAACAAAAACATAAAAACAAGCATAATCAAAACAACTTACAATCATCGACATGAAACTTAGCTTTAAAAATTAAGGTTTTGTGGTGTGGATTTGATCGGGATAATGTGGATCTCGCCGTGGTTGTTGCTGGTAGTTGTTAGTGGTGGTGGTGTTGGTTGGTGGTGGGGGCGGTGGTGGGCGACAGTGGTGGGCGACGGTGGTGGGAGGCAGTGGTGGTTGGTGGGTGTTGTGTTTTCAATATATACGGCTGAAAAAAAGAGGGGGTTTTTGTTTATTTTTCTTTAATCTGGGCTGTTGGATGTAAAATTGTTGGATGGTGGGGATTAGTCCATGAGGAATTTGCAAAAAAGAGGACTGCATAGAACTTTTGGCCTATATAGACCCTTAAATTAGTATATATCCATTCAACCAATCATAATCACCAATTTTCTAAAAAACCCACTTCCCACCACTTTTTTAAAAATTAAATATCTCACAAACGGTAAATCGTCAAATGAAAAAAATACACCATTGCAACGAGAATTAAATCATCTATTTATCGAGGGGCACATGCATATACTCTCGACGAACTTTTTTTCGACTTTTTTACTCAAGTCACGTCTGAGAGGAATCATATATGGTTCGTTACAAATCATATGTGATTTTCAGAAAATCATATATGATTTGTGATATGAATCATATATGATTTTCTGAAAATCATATATGTTTCGTGACGAATCATACATGATTCCTCTCAGACGTGATTTAAGAAAAAAAGTCGAAAAAAAAGTTCGTCGAAAGTATATACATGTGCCCCTCGATAGATAGATGATTTAATTCTCGTCGCGATGATATGTTTTGTTTTACGTAGCGATGAACGGTTTGTGAGATATTTAATTTTAAAAAAATAAGGTTTTTTGTTACATGATATTAATGGGTGTTTGTGATTGGTTGATTGAGTTTATGCTAAAGTAAGGGTATATGTTGAACTTTTTCCAATTCAAATATATGTCATTTACTTGATGCTTGTAATTTTTTACTTAACTTTCATTCCAAACGTAAGATGAAAGTATTCACAAGAAAAATCTCTCGCTTTTATTTTTAAAAAACTCAAAACATGATAATTTTAAGATTTCTATCATTTTCTTCTTAAAACTAAACTCGAAAACATGTAGGCTTAAACATTTGTTCTTCTGGTTTCTCGGTTTTGCACTTTCGACTACTCTTAAACTTTAATTACAATTAATACCATTGTAGTTTATATTATGTCACAGTTCTCATCCGTTTATTAAATGTTAGTTTTTTTTTTTTGGAAACCAAGTATAGTTATACTATGTATCGATTAGGTAAGTTTTCTTATTAAACTTTAGGCTTGTTTCAGTATATTTTGTGTGTAAGTCGGCTGAGGTTGGGCTTGAGCTTTCTTAGCGTATGTTACCAACCCCTCATCCAATAAAAGGAGGTGAGGGGTGATGCTCAAGACCACACCGATATTCTATTTTTCCCTTGGTAACCAACGAGGTGTTAATAAAACTTAAATCGTTTGGTTCAACTTTGTAGTGTTTCGTTCTTCTGTTTTTCGTGTGTTGCAACTGAAAGTTTATGGACTTAAAAATCGATTGTCGTGTGATAGGATCGAACTCGAGATCACGGGATTGCACATATTACGTGAAGGGACAATTTGTTAATTAAATATATTTATTATATTTATTAAATCAAACCGTAGCTAACGATCGTTAAGTAATTAAAAGTTAAGTATTAAACAACCGTTATAGAAGGTTAAAGAAACTAAAAGAAGGAGTCAGAAAAGTTCCGGAAACCTCTTTTGGAGCTTGTGTATATCCGGCCTAAATAGAGAGACAAAGATAAGGAGAAAAGATTTTGTGGCTTTATCTTGTTTAACCTTGGAAGAGAAGTTTTCCAAGGTGTATCTAAACAAACCTAAAGCCTCATAATTTTTCACACCATATCTCTCTTTCTTTGCTCCAAACCGCCGGCCAAAACAAACACCCATTAAGGTTCTTCTTTGATTTTCAATAAGCTATTCTAGATCTAGTCCTAGCCCCTCTCTAGGGTTGTTGGGTAGATCTTCCATAGACTTGGAAGCTCGGTTTTATTCGTGCTAGACTCACAGTTAACTCACCGTATCACGTGTGTACAAGATCGTGGTGTAATCTTATTTTAGATTACATCCTGGTGGTGTTCGTGATCTATCTCTACCGGTGACCATTCCGTCAACTTGTAGATCTTGCTAGGATAAAGTTATGTAACCCTAGCCTTGATTAATTATAATCGTGTTAATTAAAGATCTTGTTAATTTGCTTCCGCTGTGTGTTCTTTGATCCATTTTAGGGTTTTTATAATTGTTATGATAATCATAAACCATCAGTGGCATCGAGAGCCGTTTTAACATGATTTTAATTATCAAGATCTAAAGTTTTTTAACTAATATTGATTTGTGTTAATAATTACATGTTGTTTTTAGGTTTTATAAAAAAAAAATTAGTTTTTTTTTGTTTTTTGTTTTTTAAATTCGGATCTGCCGAATTTTTTATAAAAAAAAAATTTTTTTTAGTAAACCCTAAAATTACATGGTAATTAAACTTTAGATGGTTTGCATGAATTAATTGTTATGTCATGCGTGGTTATGATCCGTAGTAGTTTTTAATTGTTAAGAGAATATGGGAGATCCGTAGTAAAAATGCATGTTTTTACGGATCATATAATTTTGATTGCTATTTGCTTTATTTGATTCAAAGTTTTAAAATTAAGGAAGACTTTTTATGTTTATAAAAACCCTAGATTTAATGGTCTTTGAATAAATTGTTATTGCATGTGGCTATTTGATTTAGTTTTGTTTGTACTACTTGTTTTCATGCGTTTTTACATTGTATGTTGTAAACAAGGGTAATTTTTTTTAAGAAAAATAATATGGACTAAATCTTATCAAAATTAATGAATTGTTTTGAGATCTAAATTACATATGATTTGTGTTGATTAGAATTGCAATAGCAACTTAACGGCCTACTCAATTTTGATAAACTATAAAGTGGGTATAACGCACCGCTAGTCAAGTACCCGGTTAAGGAAGGAGGTGTTATGCTTCAGCGCTGACCAAATTCCCGGCTCGCCTGTGCGTTAAAATTGGAATTACCTACGGTTGTTATTGGTATAATTCTTTAAGGTTGATTGGTTAACAAATACCTCAACTCGCAAATATATGATGAACTTTTAGTCTCACCAAAAAGTTTACTAAACGTTTTATTAAACTTATGTTATGGAGATGTATGCATGCTTCTCCGTACATGATTTTGACACCAAAATCTATACCCTAAAATTTAAGTCTTATGCCCTCTAATTGACGAACACTTGAAGTTACAATTGTCGTCATATAAGATATTGGACGATGTTGTAATGGAGAGAAAACTTCATGACTGAATAAGATTGCACATGAAGGTTTTATGTTCTTTAGATTAGTCGACTTAATTGAGTTACTCAGTGAGAACTGGAAACTTAAAAGGCATAAAATAGGGATAAAACATGTTTACAATGCAAATGATTTTGGCAATGTAAATCCCTAACATATCTAGAAATTGAAAATTTGTTTGTCAATTATTGTTCGACAAGTTACTGTGTTGAATACATTTGTCACTAGCAGATCAACTGATGTGATAAATCTATGTCAATATGGATTCTAGTTTTCAAGGAAAATACTATGGTTTTATTACCGGGGTAATTTTATTTTCTTGAATTTTATTATCGAAAATACTAATGTTTGAACTTATTTATGTAGAAATGGCTCAACCCGAAAACAATATGACAATAAGCTCGGCGTTCAAAGTTTTTTTTGAACGGCCAGAACTTACTGGCCATAATTTCAATGATTGGTACCGCTCACTAAGAATTGTTCTCAGAGCAGCGGGTACCATCAATATCTTGGAAACTCCTTTTCTGGAGGATCTTGCTGAAGGAGCAACTGATGCGGAAAGGCTTCAACACGCTGCTAACGTTAAGAAGCACCATGAGGTGGCTGCTGTAATGTTAGGGAGAATGGCTCCATCACTTCAAAGGAAGTATGAGCTAGCTTCTCCTCAGCAAATGCTTGATAAACTCAAGGCCGTGTATGAAACGCCGCAAGCTGTAGAGATCTATGATCTGGTTGATGCTCTACATAGTTGCAAGCAAGCTTGTAACACCCCACTTGGATAAGTGGACCGTTACATGTATTTATGGCGTGTCATCAAAGCATAAGGTAAATGTCCTAAAACATTAATTAACCAAAAAGGAAATACCAGAATCAAACATCGGCAATCCAAACATAAGCCCAAAACATGAAAAGTAAAATACGGAAGGAAAGGACTAAACAAAGTCCAAATAAGCAGAATAATGTAAGTACATAAAGTAAGAAGTCTAGATAGCTTCCATCCAAATGCACATGCTCTCAGAATCCTAAGAGCGTCCTGGTGTACCTGCCGTTAGAACATGAAAGGAAACTACGGCTGAGCACAACGCTCAGTGAACGGATATAAAGCATGATAAGGAATTACTGAAACGAAACAGATGATGAAATACTGGAGCTGTAAGTCTGATAAGTAAAGTTGCAGCTGAAATCTGTGTATAATCTGTAAAGTCTGATTTATAAATAATAAAGCTGAACTGTTATCTGTTAAATCTGAAGACATGCATTTACTGTATTTTAATTGCCAGCGCTTATATAGGTCATGTGCTGTAACAACGGTGCATGAATAACTGGAGGGGTGACCTCGTCATGCTGTAGAGGGGTGACCTCTAAATAACTGTAGAGGGGTGACCTCTAAATACTGTGCTGGGTGGAGGGATCAGCTCCAATGTGAAGGATGTAGAGCACACACCACATTCACCCTGATAACTTGTAAACTGGTAAGCCTAGGATGCATCCATACGCCCCACTAAACATACTGATAAAATGGCCAAACTGAACATGAGTGGGACGATGCAGGATATCACTCTCCTGCATGTGAGTCACGACACCGGTGCCTCTAGTGTCATGGTTACGGTACCTCCGTAACTAGTACATAAACTGGTCATGCTTGTATATAATGCTCAGGCAATTTATTTAGTTATTAACATGATTACTGATAAGCTTAAACACATACTGGGGAAAACATTTGGTTGCAAACGGGGAATCCTAATCATGCATAGGAAAGAAAGTCCTTACTAAAAGGACGGAAAAAAAATCTGTACCTTATACACGATCACACCCAAATCATCTCAAGGGTATAAGAATCCATACTTAATTCGATTCCACTTGATCTCTAACCAAGAAAAAAAAACAGATCGGATAGAACCAAAATCGAACTCGAATTTAAACGCGAACACCGAGATCTAATGCATTACAATTAGCACTCAAAACCCAAGCTTGGACGCCCAATGCGGAAACGAATTTGACTTAACCCGAACATGAACAAGCTAAAACTAATGAATCTGAAATTCTAGCCACGAATCTAGAACACGAGCAATGCCATACCACTGAAATTATTTATGTAAACAAAATTTGGTTTATGAAAAAGGTTCTGAGTTTAGTTATGCTAGGTGAAAGGTACATTTATAATGTAAATAAGTAACGCATCGAAAATTTCAGAATTTAGTGAATAAGTTATTGACTATTGCTTCTGACTATGCGGATGGCTCTTATTTAAATTCCTCGTCGACAAGATAAATCATAAAGTCCATTTACTATTATTAATTAGTAGTACTCGATATGATTTACATTAAGGTTATGTTTAATTCTCAACAAAGATATGCATGCATATTTATTCTTCTCGTATGAAATTTCTTTTATAACAATTTTGACTTTGGCATTTATTTACATAAGTATTCTGCTTATGTTTCTTTTTAACAACTATAGAGCATTCATTGCTAATCAATATTTTTAAATATGTCTTAAGTGCATTTGTTAATAACTAATGTTTATTTATGAACATACTTTTAAACTAATAAACTTAACTACTATGTTTAACTTTGACTTTAGTTTAAATCAACGAAAGTTTGGTCTATATCGTAAAATCTTTTATTATAATTTCATTATCCGTAAAAACAATTTCGTCCTTCAATTTAGATCAAATAATAAAATAGAATGCAGCTAACGAAACAATGTGAACGACCCGTCAAATTTACTTTTCTTCAATAAAATTTGTGCATAAATATTACTAGAATATTTTCTATAAAAAAAACAAATATCTTGCAAAAATAATAATAATAATAATAATACACAAATAGTTATAACCTAAGGTTCTAATATCAAATGCGTATTTTCATTTCGTGTTTATAAAACTTAAATGTTCGTATTACGTTCTCGTGTTTGCTCTGAAATGTATTATTCATTTTACTGAATCTGAACTGTATTATTTAATTTACTGAAATAATCATAATAACTGTAATACTTGGATAAATAATCTATTTTATTTATGAATACATAATAACTTACGTACTATTTTAGATGAATCTGATTGTTGGAATTAATGTTCGAGGATTTTAAGACGGGTTTTACAACTCTTCCCCTCTAAAAAAATATAATTCGTCATCGAATTAGAGACACGATAATGCTGGGTTTTTAGAATTCTTCCCCTCCAAAAAAAGAAAATTCGTTCTCGAATTAAAGGTAATAAGCTAATGAAGTTATAAGAACTGAAAGAAGTTAACTGATTTATTGAAGGAAAAGGAATGAGAGGTCCGGATGGACTCCTCCGTTTCGAATGGCTTCTCGCTCGAAACCATTCTATAGAAGGTCTAAGCATAATAACAATCTTGGTCCTGATGACCCCGTTTTGATGATGCTGAATAGTTTCTGGTTCCATACTTAAGATGGATTTTCTGAATCTGATAGAATGAAAAAGATATAACATGTAGGATACATGGAACGATACGTTCAATAACCTGAAAAGATAACATTTATATATCTGAGCAACGATACTGAAGACATATTGGGACGAACTTCGTGAACAATTGTGAACGTACTACGTGAGCAATTGTGAATGTGGTTCGCGGTCATCTGCTGAACGCTGGGCATGGAGTATATTGTGAACGTGATATGTGAAACATACTGTGAACGTGATACTAGGTCATATCATGAACGTAGGCTGACTGAGGAAAGAATGCCAAGCGATACGGCCTGAGATGTGAAACGTCTGCTTGGGTATGGAAAAGATATGCTAAACTTGAGTATGGTTTTCTTAAAGTTTCTCTAAACAAATCCAGTAAAAACTGTGAAACATGTATCGTGAGATAGAACACGAATCTGAACGTGAACAATGTCATGAACGCGACCGTTGACTTAAATCATGAGATAGCACAAAATATGGACTGAGACAATATCATAATGTGAACATGAGATGTAACATGAAGGTAAACGTAACGTGAACATGAACGTGAACGTACACGTGATCGTAAAATTCCTATCTGATATGATTATTAATGGAGTACCGAGAAGTCGTACGATCTATTATTGTTGAATTTCATGCAAATCTGTTACTGTGTATTCCTTTCGGATGAAAGAACACGTGTAGGCTGGTTAAAGGATCGACAATGACTTAGATTGTATTATACCCCTTCTGAGTTTGTAGTAACTGATAACAATTTCATGGAATTTCGTCTCCTTTCTATTCAGAAATTTCTAAGGGTTGTAGTAACTTAATAACATGACGACGTTCTATCTTGAACCTGCGGTATGTCAGGCATCTGGATATGAACATAGCTGCATCGATGTGTGATACTGCTTCTATCAAAATTCTACCTAAGATTATGAAACATTGTGGTGGAAATCTGGTTGAATAGCCATGGAAGAATTTTTAGTGAGGACTGTCAGCAATTTCTGCGGTAGTAGTCAATTGAGTTCTAGAAAAAATTTGTACTTTAGTCACAGACGTCGGTCTTGACCATCTGGTGATAGTCTTCACCTTCGCAGCATTGTTTGAAATTTTCTTTCTGCTGAGGTAGGATAGCTCAGAAATGTGACTTTGTTCATCTGGGATATACATCTGGAAAGCTGTGTATATAATTTTCTCCTATCGGAGAATCTGTAGGATCATGAAAGGTGATTCCCATGTTTTCTCTAGAACTTAGCGGATAGGAATGTTAGTTATGATTTTACTGACGATTTTGTCTGGAAATACATGAAAAGTTTTATTCATAAATTTCATACTATAGCTGGGCATTAGGGAGCTCAGACGTATAAGTCAGAATTTTAGAGAGACTATAACGTGTTCAACAGCAATTTGGAAAACATCATGTTCTTCTCTCACCACTGTTGGTAGCATGATCGAGAATTGTTCTGGAAAGGTTTCAAGACATTGTGGCAGATCAGGTAAACTTTCTATACGTGAGATGACATTGACTATGAATGGTGATCTTGTAAAGTTTTCGGTGGTCGATATATGATCTCATGTTACCAGCCTTCTGTCTGATAGATAGGAACGGTACACTTTCTGGTGGTGCACTAGGGCGAATAAAGCCTTGTTCCGATAGCTCTTGCAGCAAATGCTACTACTCTTTTAACTTAGCTGAATCCCTAGGATAAAGAGTTCTGAAAACAGTTTTTGTCCTTGAGACAAGCTCGATGTTAAACTCTGTCTCTTCGTTAGGAAGGAATTTCTGGGACCTTCTGGAATTACTTTTGGAATTGCTGAAAAAATATGCTGATCATAATTTCAAAGAACTTCAGAAGTGGATTATAACTGGCGGCTAGAAAATTTTCGTAGCTATGGACTGATAAGTCACGCGCCTGTAAGGCAGAAACAACTTGTACTGATTTTTCTGGCAGAAGATATAATGAATATATTTGGGATTTAGTAAGACGGATCTTGTTGTTAAATGAAAGGATAACTTTAATACCCATGGTTGGTACTGTGGAGTCTTTTCCTGGCTAGGAGGTCGGTAAATACCTGTTTTAAAATAAAGCTGTCATAGGAATACGTGAAGTAAACATGAAGATTTTTACTGAATGTGTTCGTTTGTAACCTTACGGAATGAACTCTGCGTGTCTAATCTGAATAATACTCTAGTGGTGGTGACTAAATCTTTTAAATGATATGATTCATGCGTGGCATAATAGAATGGGTATACCCCCTTTCTTAAAGGTACCCTGAATTACTGAGGGCCTGTTTTAGAAACATACTGGAGTTATGAGTTCTGACTCGTATTTAGAGAAAAGATTCGTATGACATGTATCATAACTGGTGTCCTGATATGTGTCTTCCGAAATGATACCTGAGACCTATGTCTTGACTGCTGTCTTGACATGTGTTTTAGTGGACGAATCTGGACAAAGCAAAATTTTTTTTGGTAACTGCTAGGGTTGGCGGACCGGTTAGACTACTGACCTCTGTATTTCTGGTCACGTCCGTTCTGGAGGTCCGATGGTTACTGACTGACTAATTATAAGCACGGTGGTTGTCACTAATGCTTTGTCTGTCACTTTATGACGATCATTATTATGACCGTGATTCATGTAACCATTCTGCTGAGTGGTCGGCTGGATTCCAGTTCCCACTCTTCTAAGTGAATGGTTAGCTAAGTGAAGTGTGACATCTAGCTGAGAAGGTAGAAGTATGGAATGGAATGGTAGTGTCTGATGGTTGAAATTTATTCTTGTTAGAAATTTCAAATTTATAGTTTTCGTCCTTGTTTTGCAGAGTCTTCATAGTATAAACGGCATCAGCATCTTGAGAAATCTCCAAAGTATCAGAAGCATCAGCATTTGTGAGGTCTTCAAGGTGTTTGCAGCATCGGCATCTGGTAAAATCTTCAACTCACGAGCAGCATCAGCACCTGGTAGAATATCGACAAGTGGCAACGCCTAAGATGGTTGAGGATCGATTAGCAATATCCATGGAGTAGGGTACCTGGAGTACACCTCGAATACTGTACATGAAGTACAAACTGAATACTGCACATGAAACATATTTAAGGCGCAGTACGTGGAGTACTCAGGAAATACTATCCATGGAGTATAACTGAGACACTGTACGTGGGTATATATGGAATACGGTACATGGCACTGGTGGAAATTTTATGGGATGATCGGTACTGGTGTCGCTTGTCTGACATGATCAAAGAAATAAATGGATTTAAACAGTAGTAAACTAATCTGGAATAAGTAACATGATAGGCTGACAATTTATGTGTCGACTTACTGCTGGTTGTTTCGAGGCTGAAAGTATGATATAATAGAAGTCCCACAGTGGTCAGCATGAAGCATGATTAATGAAGGTCAATCATGATTTATCATGAAAATGGGTATTACTAAAATTCTTGTGTATCTTAACATGAAAACATCATTACTTTGCTGAAAAGGTAATCCTCGTAAGGAGACATGAAACCGAATCAGCATGAAAACAACATTCACGTGAGAGTATAAACTTGAATGGTACAAAGAACATAGAAGAGTAATCAATTGAGGTTTAACATCAACTGATGTAGATAGTTTTGGTTTAATCCACATTATTCATAGTAGGAAGCATGTGACTAAGTATGGGCGATTCTGTTTCGATCCATACTTGTCAAAATTTTTATGAGAACTGTCATGTATAGAAATTTACAATCTGAGACTAAATATGGTTGGCTGTAGTTCAAACCATACTTGTCAAAATTTTATGAAATGTCATGATATGACAAAGGTGAATAACTATGGATCGGTTCAAAATAACATTTGACTGAAAAGCATGAAATTTGACCTGAATAATGGTGAACGTTTATGGCTGGTTCACTAATTAATATTTGACTGAAAACATGAATTTGACATGAGTAAGGGTAAACGCCTATGCGTCGGTTTACCAATACAAAAACTGAACGGGCAAGGATGAACGCCTATGGGTCGGTTCACCAAAACGAAAATTCGCAGAAAAGCAAATGCGACTAAATATGGCCAGTCCTTTACCAACCTTTTACTTAGTCAAAAAATTCAAGAAACCGACTAATAACTGAAGAAAACTGACTGATTAATGCATGAGAAACATGAAAGATAACAACGCCAAAATCTGGAAAGTTCCTAGTGACTACCCACTAGTCACAGGTCAAGTTTTAGAGCCTACAGGTCGAACCTTGCGCTCTGATACCATAATTGTAACACCCCACTTGGATAAGTGGACCGTTACATGTATTTATGGCGTGTCATCAAAGCATAAGGTAAATGTCCTAAAACATTAATTGACCAAAAAGGAAATACCAGAATCAAACATCGGCAATCCAAACATAAGCCCAAAACATGAAAAGTAAAATATGGAAGGAAAGGACTAAACAAAGTCCAAATAAGCAGAATAATGTAAGTACATAAAGTAAGAAGTCTGGATAGCTTCCATCCAAATGCACATGCTCTCAGAATCCTAAGAGCGTCCTGGTGTACCTGCCGTTAGAACATGAAAGGAAACTACGGCTGAGCACAACGCTCAGTGAACGGATATAAAGCATGATAAGGAATTACTGAAACGAAACAGATGATGAATACTGGAGCTGTAAGTCTGATAAGTAAACTTGCAGCTGAAATCTGTGTATAATCTGTAAAGTCTGATTTATAAATAATAAAGCTGAATGATATGAGCTTAAACTCATATCCTTTTAACAACAAATAACCCTAAAACATGAAGCAAAATACCAATTTATCTTGCAAAAACAGTGTTATGTGGTATGTTTGTGTTTGTGTACACTTGTGTAGGTAAAAGGATACATTTTCAAGCAAACAAAGAAAAATCAAGTTCAAATGGATGAAAAAGACAAAGAAGGATCAAAAGTGTCAAGACTTTGAAGTTTAAGGACCTATCTTGACAAATTGCCAAAGTTGAGGGACTAAAGTGCAAATATTGTGAAAAGTCAAGATCAAAGTCAAAATTGGTCAACCTTCAAGTCAACTCAGTCAAAGGGGTTTTTTGATCAAGTTTGCAAGTGGAAGGACTAAAATTGCCAAAAGAATGAAGTTCCTAGCTCAAAACAATAATCTGCTAAATCAAGGGACTAATTCTGCCAACATTTGAAAGTTATTCAAGGCTTGATCCATGTGAAGAGGAAAGGACCAATGAGATTGCAAGAAAGGTGATACACGGATCACCAACTCAGCCTCATTTATTGCCCACTCAGCCGACACTTCATTTAATGGGTGTATCCCAACAGTGCAACGCACTCAGTTTTTTTCCACCAATAGAAAATGAGGAATTGGATAATGATCCACAACTTCTTCTCTCACCCAATAAGAATCTGCCACGCATCATCTTCTTCAACAAAAATTGCCAGGGACGAGAAAGAGCTAGAGTGAATTTCAGCAAATGATATAAACATCAAAGTTGGTCTAAATCAAGAGAGGAAGAGATCCCACGTGCTTAATTAGCCTGAAGATCAATAATAAAGAAAAGCCCAAAAGAGTTCTTCACCTGCAAATGCAATTATGTAGAATTGTCCACGTGGAGAGCTGGGATTGGTCCTGACACGTCACCAACCCCAACAATCATCTTTCTCAAGTCTATAAATAGATGGATAGGACCTCATTTGTACTTGTAGCTTAATTTTGTAAAAACACACACTTCTCAATTTCCTTTCATTTTTCCTTCCTCTTTACCCTAACTACTCAAGAGTCTGACAAACTCTTGAGTTAGTTAGTTAGTTAGTAGCTTTCTAACAGCTTTGTAACAACTTTCATTGAATAAAATTCAAATTTCTCATTTCCCGCCAAATCTGTTCTTCACTCTACTGTTCATTACTTGCTGCTATTGGATACTTGAGTTGCTGCATTGTGTTTGTTATGATCATTGATTGATCATAACTGACCTTGAAGAAGTTTGGGAGCATTTTGTTGTGATTCCAGTTCAGAACCTAGTTTCATTGAAGTTTTCAAGCATTTTGATGATTACTGTTGATTGTTAGCTGTTTTTGATGATTGATAAGATGAACTAGTGATAAGGTGGTGGTTATCACTAGGGTAAGAGAGTTCAGCACTCCTCTTCTTCCCAATGGTTTACTTCAAAAGGTTTTAAAGTTCTTATTTTTGTTCCACTGAAGTTGTCAAGTGCATGATACTTTTCATAGTGTAATCTTGATGTTTGCATGATAAAAGCTGTTTAGAGTTGCTGATTGTTTGATTTTTGATTACTTGTAGCTTAATCTTGTTTTACTGCTTATTGATTTTGGATTGTGTTTAGTAATAGCTTTAATTCAGTCATTTTCCATTATTGTACCTTAATAGAGTAAAAGTTGTTTTCATTGCTTGCTTGAAGTTTAAAATCATCTCATTTGGAGTATCAAGTTTGGTAGTCAAAAGCATTTGATTCAGTTTAAACTAGTTCTTTAAAAGACTTTGCAAAAGTTTGTAATCTCAGTTTAAGGAGTGTTTGGGATTAGCTTATAAAAAGTTTTCAAGAATTGAGTCTTGGCATTTTAAAGTTCATTTGCAGTCAATAGGTGGTAATAAAGTGTTTCAAGTCATTTACAAGTCAATTTGAGAGTCAAACAGGCAAATGGCAATAAAAAGGATTGGGTCATTCTTATGCAGATTTGCTCATTAGAAGTCATCATTTTCATTTGGCTAGTATTCACTCATTACTTGATGAAATTGCACCAAATTTGTTCTCAGTTGTAGCTAACATCATATAGATTCAGTTTCTAAGAGGATTTTATACAGTTTTCAATAAGCAAATAGGAATAAGCAAAATTCAGATAAGCAAAGTTGAGGCAAGTTTCTATAAATTGAAACTGACATTTTGTATCTCTTGATCCTTTTCATAAACCTGGCCATTTTTCTTCACAAATCCACTTAGAACATAGAGTTACTTGATTTTTGAAAGTTTCAGCTTTTTGGAAAAAAGTTGGTCAACGCTTGGTCAACGATAAGCTCTTTTCAGCTTAATCCATTTTTCTAGCTTATTTCTGGATGAAAATTGTTCTAGTTTGATTTCCCATTCATCACTTGAGTAGCTTAATCAGTTTCAACAAGAAAATCAAGTTGTGATTGTCTAGATTTTGCTGTAGCTTATTGTGGGCTTATTGATAAGTTCTCATTTGCTTATTTTACAACTTTAGCCAAAATCCTTGTTCACACGTAGCTTATTTTGGATTTTAAGTGTTTTGAAACTTGTTTCATTGAATTTGGTTCAGTAATAAGCTCAAACGAGCTTATTTGTTTGCTAAACCCGTTTTTAGCTTAAAGAGTTTTTGAAATTGCAATCTGGTCCCTAATGTTTTAAGCAGTGTGTAAACTTGGCTAAACTTCAATGTTTTTAGGGTTTGCAATTTTTAAGTCCTTGTAGTTTTGAGATTGTTTATTTTCAGTTAGCAAGTTGTTAAATTTGTTACATTTTGGTTAGTTGGTTATAAATTTTACAAAGTTGATCCTTTTAGTTAACTGATTTACACTTTTAGTCCCTAGACTTGTTAGAATTTACATTTCAAGCATTTATCTTTCCTAGAATTTACATTTTCAGTCCTTTAAGTTTCATATTTTACATTTTGAATATTACTTGAATAAAAACTTGGTATTTGCAAGATGTTTTACATATAAGTAGGTAATATTTTTCCTTTTTGCAAGACTTTGTTGAATTAGCAAATAGAATATCCAAACAAGTTTAACAACCAAAAACAGTTAAAAACCCGATATTGGTTGTACTTTCCATTAGCAAGAACTGAGAAAAAACGAACTGCATTATACTCAATTTCAAATGGCGCCGCTGCCGGTTCTTTGACTACACGAGAGACTATCGATTGACGGTTTTCATTGGCTTTTGGGATCCGTTCACTTTGTGAACGTTATTTTTACGTATCATAAATCAAAAACAAATAAAAAATCAAAAATATAAAAATATATAAAAACTAAAAAATTAACAAAACAATTCTTTTCCTAAAGAATTGACCAAAAAAATAAAAAATCCAAAAAGCAATTTTTTTCCTAAGAGATTGCAAACAAAAATATATATTATTGGATTCTCTCGGTTTTTATGTACATATAGTATTTTCTCTTAAAAAACTCATAAATACAAAAATATTTTCCATATATTATTATAAGTAAATACGTATACGTATAAGAACAACCAATCTACATATTCTCCATAAGTATTGCCGAGGCAATACACCGTGTTGAGGGGCGTTCCGGTCCTTGACACGTGTATCGATCAAACAAAATAAAGCAAGAATAGATAAATACTCTCAATAAGCAACAATTCGAAGAATACGAACATTTAAGTGAATAGAAAGGCGATGTGCTATAAAATGCCATCTAAGGGTCAATAGGTACTTAAGTGCTTCGCGCCACCTAACCCCCCGTTCACTTGTAAGTATTCTAAGAAGGAAGGCTTCATTGAGGGTCTTGCACCCAAGTAGTTGATAGGTGTATAAACACCCATCCTTTCACCACTTAATTCTGGCTAAAACGAGACCAAAACACGTTTTTAATATCATTTATTTGGAATTATGCGTGGTTTTTGTGTTTTTTGTGTTTTCAGAGACAACCGGATGAATACTAAAGAAAACATGGGGTTGCACGGGTTTTACTGAAGAAAAAGACTCAAGATAAAGTCTATTGTCCAAGAGATGCAAAAGATTTGAAGTCACTGGGCCTATTCGAAGATTTATCGAAGAAAAGGACCAAAGATGGAAGATTTACACAAGTCGAAGAAACTCAAGTCTATTAAACGAAGAAATTAAAAGACGAGTTGAATTTAATCGACGACAAATCCCGAATCAGAATCGAAAACGGAAACTTTTCTGAAAAGACGAAAAGACAAGAAGAACGGGAGAAAGCCCACTCACCAACTAAAGGACAAGCCTATAAATAGGCCACCCCTCACACATTTGATGGGGTGAGTCTGGAGTTTTTCTCCTCCCCTTTTTTTCTCCTTTCTTGTTCGTTCCATCACAATCACCACTAGGGTGATTGATGATTTTAATCTTTGTTCTTCCAATCTTGTTGTTTTAATCTTTGTTTAATCTTGTCAAAACATTAATCATTCAATACAAAGTCCTTGTTTAATCTTTTTATTTTGTTCATCATCATCTTTATCTTCAAGTTTTTAAGTTTTTATTTTTCTTGATTTGATCTTCAAAAGTTGTTGGGATTTGTGTTTTTGTTGATGGGGTTAGTAGTTTATGATTAGTAGATGCTTTGTGATTGATTTATTTTAGTTTTTGGTGAAATACTTGGTGATTTTTGGATTAAAAATAGTTTCCTTGTTCTTCGGGTATTCTTACTGTATCTGGGTTTTCCAGAAGTTCCGAATCAGTGAATAATAACTTCCGAATGAGTTGTGTTTTCAAAAGTTCCGAGTCAGTTAAAAGTTCCGAATGAGTTTACCTTTAAAAAGTTCCGAACCAGTTTAAATCTTCCGAACCAAACAAAAGTTCCGAACGAAGCAGAAAGTTCCGAACCAATCACTTCCGAACCAGTAAGTTCCGCATCAGTGAACAGTGACTTCCGAATCATTAAGTTCCGAATCAAGGGGCTTCATTCGGAAGTCCAAAACTTCCGAATCAGCAAGTTCCGGATGAGTGAAAAACTTCCGGATCAGAAACTTCCGAATGAGTTCCCAAACTTCCGGATGAATGGAAGTTCCGAATGAAGGATAAGTTCCGGATGAGTAAAAGTTCCGAATCAAGGGTAAAAGTTCCGAATCAATTTTCTTGTAGTGTTACTGTTTGTCTGTTTACTGTTTCTTTATGTTTATTCCAGAATTTATATTTTAACTAATTTGAATTTTAATTTTAATCTTAATTTTAATCTTAAGTTTAATACAAGTCTTTGTTAATCATAATTAAAGTAATTGTCTTTGATTTAAATTTTCATTTCCACTTTTTATTAGACTAGAAAACCAAACCCTTTTATTTAGTAACCAAGAACAATCATTCCATTTAAGACCAAGATCAATTCGAGAGGATATCGAGAGTAAAATTGAACCTAGTAAAAAGCTAATATCAAATGGCGCCGCTGCCGGCTCTTCTCGTTAAGATCAAAAGTTTTTTGTGAGAACTTGGATTTTGGGATCCGTTCCCCGTGAACGTTACTTTTTCATAAACATTTTCAAAAAAATCCTAAAAAATATAAAAATTTTCAAAAATACAAAAAAAATTAAAAAAACATAAAAACCAAAAATATTTGTGCTTTGCTTTTTTTTTTGTTCGTTCTTTTGCAGGTGTATGCGCACTCGATCCACGTCATATCAAGAGCCCGAGCCTCTCGATCACTTAGACATGGCCGGTGTACCACCTCCAAACAATAATAACAACAACAACATGAACAATAACAACAACAATGAGCCCCTTCCGGATAATCGCCCGATGATTGAACTGCTGCAAGCTCATGTCGATGGCAACACGGATCCAATTGTTATACCACCAATTGCCGCCAACAATTTCGAGCTAAAGTCAGGCTTTATCCAGATGGTCTCTGCTCAACCATTCTTGGGACGAACCATTGATGATCCACACGACCACATCAAGAGATTTCTACAACTCACCAACACGGTCAAGTTCAATGGTGTTCCACAAGAGGTTATAAGGTACAACTTTTTCCCTTTTCTTTAGAGGGACAAGCCCGGCATTAGCTTGCTAAGGAACCGCCACAGAGTATTCTCTCGTGGACGGATTTGGAAACAAAGTTTATCAACTACTTTTTTCCACCCTCTCGTACTACCGCTTTGCGGAATGAGATTATAAATTTTGAACAAAAGTACGATGAGTCATTCAGTGAATCTTGGGATCGCTTTAAAGATCTTTTAAGAAAATGCCCACAACATGGTTTTACCAAAGTACATCAAATTAATACTTTTTACAATGGTTTAAGCATGAGTGACCAAGATTCACTGAACAGTGCCTCGGGGGGTAATCTATTGGCTAAGACTTCCAATGCTGCTTGGGATATCATTGAGAACAAATCTCGTGTGCAAACCAAGAGTGTTAGGACCAATGTCGCTAGTGCTAGCACTAATGACAGCGACAAGCGATTAGACAAAATCACCACGCTTCTTGAATCGCTTGTCACCCACACCGTCAGCAACAACAACAGCAACAACGCCAAAAACGCTCAAGTGAACGCTGTCAGCCAACCTTGTGAGATATGTGGTGGTCCTCACTCTTACACAACTTGTACCGCCACCCAAGATTACCCTGCTGAGAATGTGAATGCGACATATGGCACCTATCCTCAACCTGCTTATCAAGCTAGACCTCAAGGTGACCGTAATTTGCTTAGCTATCGATCCAACAACTATCTTTCACCACCTGGTTTCCCTCCTACCAACCCAAACCAACAACAACACCTTAACCGCCCTCCTCAACAACAACAACAACCTCGACAACCATACATCCCACCTCACAAGCAGCAACAACCACCTCAACGTAACAATCAAGTCTACCAACAACCTGCTTACCAACCACCTGCATACAATGCTCCTCCCAACCAAGCGACCACTGCATTACACCAAGAGGTTGCAACCTATATGAGGACCAATGATGTGATAGTGGGAAATCTCCAAGAGGAAGTGCGCAATTTGAAAGCAGACTTGGTCAAGCAAGGAAATGATTTGAGAGCCGATATGAGAACTACGTTGGATAGCCAAACCAATGATCTGAGGAACATGATGGCTAGTTTCTTCCAAGGTAATCAACCCTCTTCTTCGGGTACTCTTCCGAGTAACATCGTTGCGAACCCAAGAGGGGAGATGAAAGCAATCACTACTCGAAGTGGTAAAGGTACCAAGGAACCCGAGCTTCCTATACCTCCACAGGTGGTTTTGACTAAGGAGAACGAGTCGCCTGCTCCTATTCCTCTTCCTTCTCCTTCCCCAATTTCTCCACCTCTTCATTCTACCCCTCCTCCACCCGTGGTTGTGAGTGATCCTATTCCCCTAAAGCCTTCCTCTTCTTCCTATATACCTTATCCTTCAAGGTTGAGGAAAGAGAAGCAAAAGAGCAAGGATGATATTCAGGTTTCGAATTTCCTTAAAATGTTCAAACAACTGAATTTCAATATCTCCTTCGCTGAGGCTCTCGCTCACATGCCCAAATACGCCAAAATGTTTAAAGATCTTCTGAGCGACAAGGAAAAGCTCCTCGATCTCGCCAACACCCAACTTAATGAGAACTGCTCTGCAGTGCTCTTAAGGAAATTGCCAATCAAGCTTGGTGATCCGGGTCGTTTTCTTATCCCTTGCAATTTCCCGGGAGTAGAGAATTGCATGGCCCTAGCCGATCTAGGTGCCAGTATTAATCTCATGCCTCTAAGTGTTTGGAAGCAATTATCTCTCCCAGAGCTAGTCCCCACCAAAATGACTTTGGAACTAGCTAACCGTACGGTTGCTTATCCAGTGGGGATAGCCGAAGACGTTATTGTAGGAGTCGACAAATTCACCTTCCCTGCTGATTTTGTTGTCGTCGAATACGAAATGGACCCCCGTGTGCCACTCATTGTTGGTCGTCCATTCCTTAGGACCGGTCGCACTCTCATTAATGTCGAAGCCGGTGAGCTTATCATGAGAGTGGGTGACGATAAAGTAGTCTTCAACATGGGAAAGTTGTCTAAACAGCCTTATTCATATGAGAGCATTAATTGTATTGACGTTCTTGATGAGGCTTGTGAAGAACACTTTAATGATGCTTGCAAAAGTATGCCTACTTCTCTTCCCAATGTTGAGACCGTGTCCTCTATTGATTCATCGTTGTCTCTATTTGGAGATAGTGATTTATTCTGGAACAATCTTGAAGATACCATGGGAGATGTGAATTTAGCTACTAATGATTCTCCCACCGAGGGGGATGAAGACATGAATTTCTTTGACAATCTTCTCACTGAAGACAAACCTTCGCCTCCATCTCCCACGGTCATTGCTATCGATACTTCGACTTTGAAAACACCTCCCGTCGAAAATCCTCCGGATTTGGAACTTAAGGAGTTGCCGCCACATCTCGAGTACGTGTTCCTTGACGACAACAAGAAGTCGCCCGTCATTATTGCAACGGATTTGAAAGATGAAGAGAAGACTCGCCTCGTTGCCGTGCTGAAAGCTCATAAGAAGGCTATTGCTTGGAAGATTTCGGATATTCGTGGAATTGATCCTCACTTCTGCACACACAAAATTCTCATGGAGGACGACTTCAAGCCCACTATTCAAAGCCAACGAAGGGTGAATCCAAAAATCCATGAAGTCATCAAAACAGAGGTTATCAAACTTCTTGATGCGGGTATGATTTACCCTATTTCGGATTCACCGTGGGTTAGTCCAATCCATTGTGTGCCCAAGAAGGGAGGAATAACCGTTGTTCCCAATGAACACAACGAGTTGATTCCCACTCGTCTCGTTACTGGGTGGAGAGTTTGTATAGACTACCGCAAACTCAATGATGCCACGAGAAAGGATCATTTCCCTCTACCTTTTATGGACCAAATGCTTGAACGTTTAGCCGGTAATGAATATTACTGCTTTCTCGATGGTTTCTCGGGTTATTTTCAAATACCCATCGATCCCCAAGATCAAGAGAAGACTACATTCACTTGTCCCTATGGCACTTTCGCTTACAAAAGAATGCCTTTTGGCTTATGTAATGCGCCCGGGACTTTCCAAAGGTGCATGTTAGCTATCTTCCATGACATGGTTGAACAAACCATGGAAGTCTTCATGGATGATTTCTCGGTCTTCGGGGATTCCTTCTCTTCTTGCCTTGCCAATTTGGAACGTATACTCAAGCGGTGCGAAGACACTCGCCTAGTTCTGAATTGGGAAAAATGCCATTTTATGGTAAAAGAAGGCGTCGTGCTTGGACATAAGATCTCGAAAGCCGGTCTTGAAGTAGACCGTGCTAAAGTCGATGTTATCGCAAAGTTGCCTCCACCTTCCACCGTGAAGGGTGTGAGAAGATTTCTGGGTCATGCGGGCTTCTACCGTCGATTCATCAAAGATTTTTCTTAAATCGCTCGCCCGATGACCCACCTCTTGGAAAAAGATACTCCTTTTATCTTCTCCAAAGAGTGTCTTGAAGCCTTCAACTCGCTTAAGGATAAGCTAACTAAGGCACCCGTCTTGGTTACCCCTAATTGGGAGCTGCCTTTCGAGATGATGTGCGATGCTAGCGATTTTGTTATTGGAGCGGTTCTAGGACAAAGAGTGAACAAACACTTCCAACCGATCCATTACGCTAGCAAGACAATGACTGGGGCACAATTGCATTATACGACAACCGAAAAAGAGCTTTTAGCTGTTGTCTATGCTTTTGAAAAATTTCGCCCCTATCTTGTCCTTTCTACCACCATTGTGTACACCGATCATTCCGCGCTGAAGTACTTGTTGACAAAGCAAGATTCCAAACCAAGACTTCTTCGCTGGGTTTTGCTGCTCTAGGAATTTAAAATCGAAATTCGCGATAAAAAAGGAGCAGAAAACTTAGCCGCGGACCATCTCAGCAGACTTGAGGATCCTTACCAAGGGGATCATCCGACCAAAGAAATCAATGATTCTTTTCCCTTGGAGACCTTAATGTCTATAAACTCGAAGCCGAATGAAACCCCGTGGTTTGCGGACTTTGCAAACTACTTGGCGGGTGGAATTCTCAAGGAAGGGTTGACGTCCCAGCAAAAGAAAAAGTTCTTCACCGACATCAAGACTTACTTTTGGGACGACCCTTACCTATTCAAACAATGTGCCGACCTGATTATTTGCCGATGTGTTGATGGACCGGCAGCGTCTGAAATCCTTAAGGCTTGCCACAAAGGACCCACCGGTGGTCACTTTGGTCCCAACTACACCGCTAAAAAAGTGTTTGATTCCGGATTTTATTGGCCCTCCATATACCGTGACGCTCACGATATGGTCAAACGATGTGATGTTTGCCAAAAGCAAGGCAAAATCACACATAAAGACGAGATGCCTCAGAATTTCATTCAAGAGTGTGAAATTTTTGATGTTTGGGGTATCGACTTTATGGGGCCATTCCCTTCTTCTAAAGGAAACAAATACATCCTTGTAGCCGTTGACTACGTTTCAAAGTGGGTCGAAGCCAAAGCTTTACCTACTAATGACGCAAGGGTGGTTTGTAACTTTTTGAAAGCTCTTTTCGCTAGATTCGGTGTGCCTCGCGCCATTATTAGTGATCGTGGGACTCATTTCTGCAATGACCAATTTGCTCGAGTCATGGCTAAGTACGGTGTAAATCATCGTCTTTCCACAGCCTACCACCCACAAACTAATGGCCAGGCTGAAATATCCAACCGAGGACTTAAGCGAATTCTTGAAAGAACTGTGGGAGAGCATCGTGCCTCATGGGCTGATAAACTTGATGATGCTTTGTGGGCTTTCCGTACTGCTTACAAGACCCCGATCGGTTGTACGCCTTATCGTCTTATGTACGGGAAAGCGTGCCACCTCCCCATTGAGTTGGAGCACAAGGCTTATTGGGCCTTGAAGTGGGCTAATTTTGATATAAACAAAGCCGGTGACCTACGCAAGATCCAACTCAATGAGCTCAATGAACTTCGGAATGAGGCTTATGAAAATTCTTTGATCTATAAGGAAAGAACTAAGCTCATTCACGACTCTAAGATCAAAAACCGAGAGTTCCATGTTGGAGACAAGGTCCTACTTTTTAACTCTCGGTTGAAAATCTTCTCGGGAAAGCTCAAATCTCGTTGGTCCGGCCCATTCACCATTGCCCAAATTTTTCCATATGGTACTCTCGAGCTCGCTCAACCTAATGGACCAAATTTTAAGGTGAATGGCCAACGAGTGATTCCATCCCTCACCACGTTCCCCATGAACTAATTTTGGGTCGAGTCAGGCTCGTGACTCGGTTATCAAAAACAAGCGCTCCTCGGGAGGCAGCCCGAGTATCTATCTTTTTATGTTTTAATCCCCTAAGTGTAGGGGGGACTTCTATATGTGTTTGTCTTTGTGTGGTGTGATTACAGGGATAAGTGCACTCTTGGAATCTTTAAAGAACCGTGCTCCCGTGTTATCCAAAATCCGGTTCTATCTCTCAACTATCGTGATTCAATTTTCTTCATACTCACATTTGAAATTGATCACTTTAGTCGTCTCTTCCTTAACTTGAGTTAACCAACGTGCACAATGTCATAAGTGTAGGGGAAACTTTTCCCACATGCTTAAACATTGAGGACAATGTTTATCTTAAGTGTAGGGGGGACTTCTATCGAAGTTTTAAGTGGACTTTTCCATGAAAATGCCTTCATTTAACCAGAAAATCATATTTTTCAACATTTTTCAAATTTTTTATTAACTTTGGCCATTTAGTTGTAATTTTTAAATTTTTATCGTTGCTATCATATGTATATATCCCGCAATAAAGTCAAAAAATTTAAATAAAGTGGTGTAGCTAGTTTAGAAGTCTTTGACATATTAGGCCCGTTGCGTTTATTTTGACTCAACCCGAATAGACTTATCCAAGTTTATTCTAGCTAGTATCCTTAACCATGTAGACCTTAATTGGTTTATTAGGCTAAGTATCCACGAGTCTCATTACTTGAGATTTTAAATTGTGGAGAACGAGAAATGAAAGAGTCAATTATAAGTCGGTATTCTTGCGCAAGCTCACTTGGTGTAATTATTTGCCTATTCTCCCATCACTTGCTAATAAATTATCTGCAATAAGTAAGGTCGTACGATTTGAAAAGTTACTTAGCTTCTAGCCCAAGATCGTTTAAAAGTTGCTCGGTAATGACGAGAGTTCATAGCCAAGGCATAACTTATGAAGCGGGGCGCGAAGATTGGCGAGTCCGAAAAGGCCCTGACAAGGCATGAGGATTCAATTTTATTGCTGAAGATCCAAAGTGATGTGAAAAGCATTATTCCTAAAATCAATATGAAGGATCATGACTCACGACGAAAAGCAATCAACTCCCATAAAGATCATGGAGAAGTCTATCCGAAAAGACCCTAACAAGGTATGAGGATAAATAGATCCAAGTCCGAAAAGGAGGCGGATCGTTGTATCTCAAAATCCCAATTAGAGATTGAAGAAATAATCATGAAGTCGTGGTCAACAAAGTTGGAGTACCCCTCAAAAGTCTCCAAGTGAAGAAACTCTATTATGATGAGAAGACCATTATCTCAAGAACGTCTCTCGAAGATATGAAGTATGAAGTACATGCCAAATATCGGCCCGAGAAAGGTCTCAAATCGTGAACCAAGTTATGCCAAGATATGAACTTTTTGATATCCCGAGAAGCAGTTTTAAGAGATTTTGTCCTTTAGCTAACTATTGATCAAATCGTCCTACTTTGCTTTCAGCCCTAATAAACTATCGAAATAAGTCCAAAAATGCATCTTCATGATCATTCCAAGACAAAAATAAAATATAAGAGATACACCTAGGAATAAGGGAGTTTAAGCACTTAAATAAGCCATGTGTGTAAGTGTTTGAATTGCTAACTTATAATAACAATGATCTCGTTTTTAAGCTTAGTTTGGGGAACGTGAAACTTGAGGGTGATAAATCTTCGCAGCACCAAAGCCCTAATGTAAGTCATCGATTTCTTTGCAAGTTATTTCCATGTAGCTATTTTCAAGTGAAAATGGTTTTCTATCCCTTTGTTACCTTTGAAGTTTTATTTCTTTAATTTTTGTTTAGTAGAATTTAAATAAGGCCAAGGTTGATTAATTATGAGAAAAGTGTAAATTTGCTTTATCACTAAGCATTGCATGAGGGCATGGCAATGGTTAAGTGTAGGGGATTTGATAGGTGTATAAACACCCATCCTTTCACCACTTAATTCTGGCTAAAACGAGACCAAAACACGTTTTTAATATCATTTATTTGGAATTATGCGTGGTTTTTGTGTTTATTGTGTTTTCAGAGCCAACCGGATGAATATTGAAGAAAACATGGGGTTGCACGGGTTTTACTGAAGAAAAAGACTCAAGATAAAGTCTATTGTCCAAGAGATGCAAAAGATTTGAAGTCACTGGGCCTATTCGAAGATTTATCGAAGAAAAGGACCAAAGATGGAAGATTTACACAAGTCGAAGAAACTCAAGTCTATTAAACGAAGAAATTAAAAGACGAGTTGAATTTAATCGACGACAAATCCCGAATCAGAATCGAAAACGGAAACTTTTCTGAAAAGACGAAAAGACAAGAAGAACGGGAGAAAGCCCACTCACCAACTAAAGGACAAGCCTATAAATAGGCCACCCCTCACACATTTGATGGGGTGAGTCTGGAGTTTTTCTCCTCCCCTTTTTTCTCCTTTCTTGTTCGTTCCATCACAATCACCACTAGGTGATTGATGATTTTAATCTTTGTTCTTCCAATCTTGTTGTTTTAATCTTTGTTTAATCTTGTCAAAACATTAATCATTCAATACAAAGTCCTTGTTTAATCTTTTTATTTTGTTCATCATCATCTTTATCTTCAAGTTTTTAAGTTTTTATTTTTCTTGATTTGATCTTCAAAAGTTGTTGGGATTTGTGTTTTTGTTGATGGGATTAGTAGTTTATGATTAGTAGATGCTTTGTGATTGATTTATTTTAGTTTTTGGTGAAATACTTGGTGATTTTTGGATTAAAAATAGTTTCCTTGTTCTTCGGGTATTCTTACTGTATCTGGGTTTTCCAGAAGTTCCGAATCAGTGAATAGTAACTTTCGAATGAGTTGTGTTTTCAAAAGTTCCGAGTCAGTTAAAAGTTCCGAATGAGTTTACCTTTAAAAAGTTCCGAACCAGTTTAAATCTTCCGAACCAAACAAAAGTTCCGAACGAAGCAGAAAGTTCCGAACCAATCACTTCCGACCCAGTAAGTTCCGCATCAGTGAACAGTGACTTCCGAATCATTAAGTTCCGAATCAAGGGGCTTCATTCGGAAGTCCAAAACTTCCGAATCAGCAAGTTCCGGATGAGTGAAAAACTTCCGGATCAGAAACTTCCGAATGAGTTCCCAAACTTCCGGATGAATGGAAGTTCCGAATGAAGGATAAGTTCCGGATGAGTAAAAGTTCCGAATCAAGGGTAAAAGTTCCGAATCAATTTTCTTGTAGTGTTACTGTTTGTCTGTTTACTGTTTCTTTATGTTTATTCCACAATTTATATTTTAACTAATTTGAATTTTAATTTTAATCTTAAGTTTAATACAAGTCTTTGTTAATCATAATTAAAGTAATTGTCTTTGATTTAAATTTTCATTTCCACTTTTTATTAGACTAGAAAACCAAACCCTTTTATTTAGTAACCAAGAACAATCATTCCACTTAAGACCAAGATCAATTCGAGAGGATATCGAGAGTAAAATTGAACCTAGTAAAAAGCTAATATCAGTAGTACATACGTATATTGTTATTTTCTTGTGGATATTTAATATTGAAACTCGAAGAGGATAATCCATTTCTCTTCAAAGTCACACGAGAGCTTCTCTCTCATTCCTCGTATTGAGTTGCATGCTCACTCGCGGGCGTGCACAAATACCGATTGGTGTACAACCTCTTCCTCCGAAAAGGAAGAAAAAGAGAAAGAGTAAGACCACCATCGTCCACCAAGCCGATCACGAGAATCGTGCTTTGACTCCACCACAAGAAGCCATGGCTATTGATAATCGCTCTTTGTATGAACGTATGCAAACCAACATTCATGGATATGCTAGTGCTATTAAGATTCCCGACTTTCCCGCAAACACATTTGAGCTACATACATCTATGATCAATATGGTTTCACAATCACCTTTCTTTGGTAACAAGAATGAGGATCCTCATGCTCACCTTAAGAGATTCCTTTCTCTTTGCAATACCATTAAGCATAATGGGGTTCCACATGAGGTGATTAGGTTGATGTTAGTGTCATTTTCCTTAGAGGGAATTGCTAAGCATTGGTTAGACACCCAACCACCCGATAGTATCACCACATGGGATGGTTTCACCACTAAGTTTTTGAACAAGTTTTTTCCTCCACATAAGACTATGGCTTTGAGGACTTTAATTATGGGCTTTCAACAAAAACCTAGTCAATCCTTTAGTGATGCTTGGGAAGAGTATAGTGAGTTATTGAGGCGATGCCCTAATCATGGATTGGATCAAGTTCACCAAATCAATCTCTTCTATAATGGCCTTAAATCTCACCACCAAGATTCACTCAATGCTTCCGCGGGAGGGAATATTCTTCTTAAAACCTACCAAGAGGCTTTGGACATCATTGAGACTAAAGCAATGGTTCAAACAAATAATCCATTTGAAGAAAAGGTTCATGTTATCCAAAACAATTCTCAAACTCCTTGTGACAACCAACTCCTCAAGTTTCAAGAAGAGATTTTTCAAAGGATGGATAGAAATAGTGAGAGGAATTTGCAAGTACAACAAGAAATGCTTCAAGCTTTTAAGAACATGTCATTGAACAATTCTTCAAATAATGTGAATGCTATTGCCATTTCTTGTGTTACTTGTGGAGGTCCCCATTCTTATGAACAATGTGATAAGGTGCAAGTTTATCAAGGGGAATGCTATGCTTACCAAGAGGAACATCGTGAACACTTCAAGCCTAATATCAATCCAAATAACCTTTCTTACAAGTCCCAAAACTACCTTACTCCACCCGGATTCCCACCCCAACCACCCACCCAAATTCAACAAAATCCTCCTCAAATTTTACCAAGGAATCAAGGGTAAAGACCACCTTACCAAGGAAATAACTACAAGGCACCCAACAATGTTCAACATCAAGGAAATACCTTTTATCCACCACAACAAGGATTTAATCAACCACTTCCATTTATCCCCAATCAAGCATATGCTCCAATACCAAATCAAGCTTACCCTCAATTTCAAATCAAGGATATGGGATGCAAGAGACTCAAGAGTATGTTGACAAGAAAATGCGTGAAATTGAGAAGAGAATGAATGACCAAATGAAACGTACATTGGATGACCAAATCAATAGGGTTTTAGTGGCAATAAATCAAAGACCACAAGGGGCTTTACCTTCTAACACACAAACAAACCCTAGGGCCAATGTCAATGCTATTACAACAAGAAGTGGAACAACAACAAAGGATCCTTCACCTCCTAAACCTACTATTGTTCAACCCACTTGTGCTCCTACTTGTGACAAGCCTTCTACTTCTACTTTGCCTCCTCAAAATGCTCATATTCACTCAAACACACCTTCTTAACCACCTCATACTTCTCCTTTACCTTCCACACTTCCCAATGAAGAAGCTAACAAAGACAAATCTTCCACTACTACACCTATTCCACCTACACCAAAACCTACTCTTCCATATCCTTCAAGGTTGAAAAAGGACAAGTTGAAGAACAAGGATGACATCCAAGTCTCCAATTTCTTAAGGATGTTCAAGCAACTCAACATCAATATATCCTTTGCGGAAGCTCTTGCTTATATGCCAAAGTTTGCTAAGATGTTCAAGGATTTGCTCTCAAACAAAGAAAAATTGGTTGATTTGCCCAACACATCCCTTAATGAAAATTGTTCCGCGGTGTTACTTAAAACCTTACCAACAAAACTTGGAGATCCGGGGCGCTTCTTGATACCTTGTAATTTTCCCGGTGTTGAAAATTGCATGGCTTTGGCGGATCTAGGGGCGAGCATAAACCTCATGCCTTTATCGGTTTGGAAACAACTATCTCTTCCCGAGCTCACTCCCACTAGGATGACTCTTGAACTAGCCAACCGAACCATAGCTCACCCCGTAGGTATAGCGGAAGATGTGTTTGTAGGTGTGGATAAGTTTACCTTTCCGGCCGACTTTGTAGTGGTTGATTATGACATGGATCCTAGAGTGCCTTTGATTGTTGGTAGACCGTTTTTGAGAACGGGTCGTACCTTGATAGATGTGGCGGAAGGAGAATTAATTATGAGAGTAGAAGATGAAAGAGTGGTGTTTAAGTTAGGGAAAATTTGTGATAGGAAAGAGGTTAAGGAGTCTAGACCTTGTGAGACTATTAACATTGTGGATGTGCTAGATGAAGTGTGTAATGAACACTTTCATGATGCTTGTAAGAGTGCTAGTGATGAGATGCCCCATGTTGAAACCGTGGCCTCAATAGCTCCCTCTTTAACACCTTTTAGAGAGAGTGATTTCCTCTTGGAGGAATTTGAGTCCAACTTTCTTGGTGATGATGATTCTCCCATTAATTGGGAAGAAGATATTCTTACAATCCAAAAGTTGCTCAATGAGGACCCTATTCCTTCTCCTATTCCACAAGAGATTACCATTGAGGAACCTTCTATAGTTAAACCTTCCATAGAGAGTCCACCTCCCATTGAACTTAAGGACCTTCCATCCCACTTAGAATATGCTTTCTTAGAGGGCAAAGACCAATTACCGGTGATCATTGCTAAAGAGTTGAAAGAGGATGAGAAAGAGCAACTTATTGAAGTTCTTAAGAAACATAAGAAAGCTTTAGCATGGAAAATATCCGACATAAGGGGAATTGATCCACATTTTTGTACTCACAAAATCCTTATGGAGGATGACTATAAACCCGCCATTCAAAACCAAAGGAGAGTTAACCCAAAAATCCATGAGGTTATTAAGAAGGAAGTGATTAAACTCTTAGATGCGGGTATGATTTATCCCATTTCTGACTCTCCATGGGTTAGCCCGGTTCATTGTGTTCCAAAGAAGGGTGGAATCACCGTGGTGCCTAATGAGAACAATGAGATTATTCCTACGAGACTTGTGACCGGTTGGAGAGTTTGCATTGATTATAGAAAACTCAATGAGGCAACTAGGAAAGACCATTTCCCGCTTCCCTTTATGGATCAAATGCTTGAACGCTTAGCGGGAAATGAGTACTATTGTTTTCTTGATGGCTTTTCGGGTTATTTCCAAATACCCATTGACTCTAAGGATCAAGAAAAGACCACATTCACTTGTCCTTACGGTACATTTGCTTACAAGAGGATGCCTTTTGGCTTATGTAATGCACCGGGGACGTTTCAAAGGTGCATGATGGCGATTTTCCATGACATGATAGAGCAAACCATGGAGGTTTTTATGGATGACTTTTCCGTTTTTGGAAATTCATTTAGCTCATGTCTCACCAATCTTGAGAGAATGCTTAAGCGTTGTGAGGAAACACGTTTGGTGCTTAATTGGGAGAAATGTCACTTTATGGTGAAAGAGGGGATTGTTTTAGGACACAAGATATCCAATAAGGGATTAGAAGTTGATCGAGCTAAAATTGATGTGATTGCTAAGCTTCCCCCACCCACCTCGGTTAAAGGTGTGAGGAGTTTCTTAGGTCATGCGGGATTTTATAGGCGCTTTATACAAGATTTTTCTAAAATAGCTAGACCGATGACTCACCTCTTGGAGAAAGAGGCTCCTTTCATTTTTAACCAAGATTGTTTAGACTCTTTTGAGACTCTTAAGGAAAAATTGACTAAGGCTCCCGTTTTGGTTTCTCCAAATTGGGAATTACCTTTTGAGCTTATGTGTGACGCTAGTGATTATGCAGTGGGGGCCGTCTTAGGACAAAGAGTTAATAAGCATTTTCAACCTATACACTATGCGAGTAAAACCATGACCGGTGCACAACTTCATTACACTACCACGGAAAAAGAGTTGCTTGCTATAGTATATGCTTTTGAGAAGTTTAGACCATATCTTGTGCTTTCCAAAACCATAGTGTATACGGATCATTCCGCTCTCAAGTATCTTATGACAAAACAAGATGCTAAGCCTAGGCTTTCGAGATGGGTTTTGTTGCTTCAAGAGTTTAAGATAGAGATTCGTGATAAGAAAGGGGCCGAGAATTTAGCGGCGGATCATTTGAGTAGACTTGAGCATCCTTTTCAAGGAGATTTCCCACACCAAGAAATCAATGAATCTTTTCCCTTAGAGGAGCTCATGTCTATCTCTTCCTAAGAGGATGCCACACCTTGGTTTGCGGATATCGCAAACTATCTTGTGGGCAATGTGCTTATTGAAGGTCTTACTTATCAACAAAAGAAAAAGTTTCTGAAGGAAGTTAAGTATTACTTTTGGGATGATCCATATCTTTTTAGGCAATGTGCGGACCAAATCAATAGACGGTGTGTAGATGGGCCCGAGGCATTTAAGATCTTAGAGGCGTGTCATAAAGGACCTACGGGTGGACATTTTGGGCCTAACTATACCGCCAAGAAAGTCTTTGATTCGGGTTACTATTGGCCTTCCATTTACAAAGATGCCCATGAAATGGTGAAATTTTGTGATGTTTGTCAAAGACAAGGAAAAATTACACAACGTGATGAGATGTCACAAAATTTTATCCAAGAGTGTGAGATATTTGATGTATGGGGCATCGATTTCATGGGACCTTTTCCATCCTCTAAGGGAAACAAGTATATACTTGTGGCGGTGGATTATGTGTCCAAATGGGTGGAGGCCAAAGCCTTACCTACCAATGATGCTAGAGTGGTTGTAAAGTTTTTGAAACAATTGTTTGCTAGATTTGGTGTACCTCGGGCCATCATAAGTGATCGTGGTACGCACTTTTGTAATGATCAATTCACGAGAGTTATGAAGAAATATAGAGTGAATCATAGACTTTCTACCGCGTATCACCCTCAAACAAATGGTCAAACCGAGGTCACAAATCGTGGTTTAAAGAGAATTTTAGAGAGAACGATGGGAGAGCATCGAGCTTCTTGGTCGGATAAGCTTGATGATGCTTTGTGGGCGTTTAGGACGGCTTTTAAAACACCAATTGGTTGTACGCCTTATAGGCTTGTCTATGGAAAAGCGTGCCACCTCCCATTTGAATTAGAACATAAGGCATCTTGGGCTCTCAAGTGGGCTAACTTTGATTTAAACCAAGCCGGTTCACATAGGAAAGATCAACTCAATGAGATGGATGAGTTGAGAGCCAATGCCTATGAGAATTCTTTGCTTTACAAGGAAAAGACTAAGAAATTGCATGATGCTAAGATCAAGAATCGTGAGTTCAAAGTTGGAGAGCCGGTTCTCCTCTTTAACTCAAGATTGAAGCTTTTTGCGGGCAAGCTTAAGTCGAGATGGTCCGGTCCATTCACTATTGCTCAAGTGTTTCCATATGGAACTCTTGAGTTGTCCCAAACCGATGGTCCAAATTTTAAAGTGAATGGTCACCGTGTTAAACATTACTTTGGGGAGGACATTTCCGTTGAAATGGTCCAAGAGGTCCCCATTTTCCCCATGAATTAATTCATTGAGGGACGAGTCGAGCTAGAGACTCATTAACTCAAGCATCGTATAACTAGGTTTAGAGTGTTGTAGGTTAGAAATAAAGGTATAGACTTGGAAATGAGTGTAGAGGAGACCTTCTTTTGTCTTCATGACTGTTTGTAGGGTTGCTCACTCATCTCATGCTTTGGAGCTTATGGAGGAGGCCCTTGTATCCGGTTCACTTCGTTACTTTAGTGATTTTTCATTGACACCTTGTGCTTAAACATGATTTCACTAATAGTTGTCCTTTCCTTAACTTGGGTTAAGCAAAGTCTATTCATTGTCATAAGTGTAGGGGAAGTTTTTATACTTCCATGCTCTTAAACATTAAGAACAATGTTTAGCTTAAGTGTAGGGGGGTCTTCTATCGAAGTGATCTTACCTAGAACTTGTCATTGTCTTGCATGATAACATGGAAAATTGAATTTCCAACATTTTTCAAATTTTTGATCTACTTTGGCCAACAAAAATATGCATTCATAATTTTGCATCAATCATGTTTGCATAACACATTTGCATTGTATATATTTCTTCTTTTATTTTTCATCAAAATATATAAAAAGAAAAATATAATAAAACATGGTTTTAACAAGTTTAGATTTCTTTGACATATTAGGCCCGCCATGGATATTTTGACTCAACCCGAGTTTGCTTATCTTAGCACTCTCTAGCTAGTATCCTTAACCATGTAGTCCTTCATTGGTCTATTAGGCTAAGCATCCACCAATTTCATTATTTGAAATTTTAAATTTGTGGAGAATGGGAAATAATAGAGTTGAAGCAAGTGTAAAAGGGCTAGATAGACTTCATGGCAATTACTTGTGGCTAAACCCTTCTCTTCTTTGCCTCTAATTTCTTCGCATGTATATAATTGTTAATAAATAATCAAGTACGGTTTTAATTGGTTTGTAATCTCTTATGTATTTTTGGCTAATCATTTATGGTTGATATGAGTACGTCTTAAGATTCTAAGTTAGCACGTTTTATGTGTACTAGACTTATGTCATGCTCCATATTTAGCGGGTGTTTTTCCTTTTCTTCTTTTCAAATTTCTTCGTGAGGAATAAAGAAAAATAAGAGCGGCTTATGAAAAAAAATGAGTGGCTAGAAAAAAAAAGAAGAAGAAAAAGAAAGAAAAAGAAAAAAAAATGATGCAAGACTCCCAAGAGGGGCAGTGTGGTGTTAATTATAGTGACTATTGAGTTCCAATATTACCTTGACGGGTTGCGGGGATTCAATAGATTGCTCCAATCCAATATTGCCTTGACGGGTTGCGGGGTTGAAGATCCAAAGTCTCAATAAAATGGCGGATGTAAATTATTGCGTGAGTTTTATTTTCCTTTCCTTAGCGAGTGTGTAGCTACTTATGAAAGCATGACATGAGGATTTTACACATAAGGCGAATGACTTATTACTCTTAAAACAGACTTATATTAATTGTGAGCGGTTTTTCAAGTAATGGATGAGAGGATTACTTAGGATTAAAACCGTGCTTCCTTATTTTTGGATTTTACATTTCTTATACTTCACACTTGAAATAATGACAAATTTGCTCACAAGCAATTTGCTCAAATAATAACCGGTTCCACGTTTAATTGTCATGAATAAGTTGATGCACTTTTTACTTGTGAATGCAATGATCCCATTTTTAAGCTTGGTATGGGGAAAGTAAAACTTGAGGGTGATAAATGTCCATGGTATCAAAGCCCTAATCAAAGTCATTGATTTCTTTATGAGTTATTTCCATCAAAACCATTTCAAGAAAAATAAAAAAGATATAGATAGAATTGTATTTTGTCTATTGCATTATTAAAAGTCAAAATCATGCATCATTTAGTTTAGAGTAGTGTAGATGCATCTCATATGGCCAAGGTGGATTAATTATGAGGGAAATGTAAATTTGAGCTTTAATATATAATATTGCATGAGGACATGACAATGTTCAAGTGTAGGGGATTTTGATATGAGCTTAAACTCATATCCTTTTAACAACAAATAACCCTAAAACATGAAGCAAAATACCAATTTATCTTGCAAAAACAGTGTTATGTGGTATGTTTGTGTTTGTGTACACTTGTGTAGGTAAAAGGATACATTTTCAAGCAAACAAAGAAAAATCAAGTTCAAATGGATGAAAAAGACAAAGAAGGATCAAAAGTGTCAAGACTTTGAAGTTTAAGGACCTATCTTGACAAATTGCCAAAGTTGAGGGACTAAAGTGCAAATATTGTGAAAAGTCAAGATCAAAGTCAAAATTGGTCAACCTTCAAGTCAACTCAGTCAAAGGGGTTTTTTTATCAAGTTTGCAAGTGTAAGGACTAAAATTTCCAAAAGAATGAAGTTCCTAGCTCAAAACAACAATCTGCTAAATCAAGGGACTAATTCTGCCAACATTTGAAAGTTATTCAAGGCTTGATCCATGTGAAGAGGAAAGGACCAATGAGATTGCAAGAAAGGTGATACACGGATCACCAACTCAGCCTCATTTATTGCCCACTCAGCCGACACTTCATTTAATGGGTGTATCCCAATAGTGCAACGCACTCAGTTTTTTCCACCAATAGAAAATGAGGAATTGGATAATGATCCACAACTTCTTCTCTCACCCAATAAGAATCTGCCACGCATCATCTTCTTCAACAAAAATTGCCAGGGACGAGAAAGAGCTAGAGTGAATTTCAGCAAATGATATAAACATCAAAGTTGGTCTAAATCAAGAGAGGAAGAGATCCCACGTGCTTAATTAGCCTGAAGATCAATAATAAAGAAAAGCCCAAAAGAGTTCTTCACCTGCAAATGCAATTATGTAGAATTGTTCACGTGGAGAGCTGGGATTGGTCCTGACACGTCACCAACCCCAACAATCATCTTTCTCAAGTCTATAAATAGATGGATAGGACCTCATTTGTACTTGTAGCTTAATTTTGTAAAAACACACACTTCTCAATTTCCTTTCATTTTTCCTTCCTCTTTACCCTAACTACTCAAGAGTCTGACAAACTCTTGAGTTAGTTAGTTAGTTAGTAGCTTTCTAACAGCTTTGTAACAACTTTCATTGAATAAAATTCAAATTTCTCATTTCCTGCCAAATCTGTTCTTCACTCTACTGTTCATTACTTGCTGCTATTGGATACTTGAGTTGCTGCATTGTGTTTGTTATGATCATTGATTGATCATAACTGACCTTGAAGAATTTTGGGAGCATTTTGTTGTGATTCCAGTTCAGAACCTAGTTTCATTGAAGTTTTCAAGCATTTTGATGATTACTGTTGATTGATAGCTGTTTTTGATGATTGATAAGATGAACTAGTGATAAGGTGGTGGTTATCACTAGGGTAAGAGAGTTCAACACTCCTCTTCTTCCCAATGGTTTACTTCGAAAGGTTTTAAAGTTCTTATTTTTGTTCCACTGAAGTTGTCAAGTGCATGATACTTTTCATAGTGTAATCTTGATGTTTGCATGATAAAAGCTGTTTAGAGTTGCTGATTGTTTGATTTTTGATTACTTGTAGCTTAATCTTGTTTTACTGCTTATTGATTTTGGATTGTGTTTAGTAATAGCTTTAATTCAGTCATTTTCCATTATTGTACCTTAATAGAGTAGAAGTTGTTTTCATTGCTTGCTTGAAGTTTAAAATCATCTCATTTGGAGTATCAAGTTTGGTAGTCAAAAGCATTTGATTCAGTTTAAACTAGTTCTTTAAAAGACTTTGCAAAAGTTTGTAATCTCAGTTAAAGGAGTGTTTGGGATTAGCTTATAAAAAGTTTTCAAGAATTGAGTCTTGGCATTTTAAAGTTCATTTGCAGTCAATAGGTGGTAATAAAGTGTTTCAAGTCATTTACAAGTCAATTTGAGAGTCAAACAGGCAAATGGCAATAAAAAGGATTGGGTCATTCTTATGCAGATTTGCTCATTAGAAGTCATCATTTTCATTTGGCTAGTATTCACTCATTACTTGATGAAATTGCACCAAATTTGTTCTCAGTTGTAGCTAACATCATATAGATTCAGTTTCTAAGAGGATTTTATACAGTTTTCAATAAGCAAATAGGAATAAGCAAAATTCAGATAAGCAAAGTTGAGGCAAGTTTCTGTAAATTGAAACTGACATTTTGTATCTCTTGATCCTTTTCATAAACCTGGCCATTTTTCTTCACAAATCCACTTAGAACATAGAGTTACTTGATTTTTGAAAGTTTCAGCTTTTTGGAAAAAAGTTGGTCAACGCTTGGTCAACGATAAGCTCTTTTCAGCTTAATCCATTTTTCTAGCTTATTTCTGGATGAAAATTGTTCTAGTTTGATTTCCCGTTCATCACTTGAGTAGCTTAATCAGTTTCAACAAGAAAATCAAGTTGTGATTGTCTAGATTTTGCTATAGCTTATTGTGGGCTTATTGATAAGTTCTCATTTGCTTATTTTACAACTTTAGCCAAAATCCTTGTTCACACGTAGCTTATTTTGGATTTTAAGTGTTTTGAAACTTGTTTCATTGAATTTGGTTCAGTAATAAGCTCAAACGAGCTTATTTGTTTGCTAAACCCGTTTTTAGCTTAAAGAGTTTTTGAAATTGCAATCTGGTCCCTAATGTTTTAAGCAGTGTGTAAACTTGGCTAAACTTCAATGTTTTTAGGGTTTGCAATTTTTAAGTCCTTGTAGTTTTGAGATTGTTTATTTTCAGTTAGCAAGTTGTTAAATTTGTTACATTTTGGTTAGTTGGTTATAAATTTTACAAAGTTGATCCTTTTAGTTAACTGATTTACACTTTTAGTCCCTAGACTTGTTAGAATTTACATTTCAAGCATTTATCTTTCCTAGAATTTACATTTTCAGTCCTTTAAGTTTCATATTTTACATTTTGAATATTACTTGAATAAAAACTTGGTATTTGCAAGATGTTTTACATATAAGTAGGTAAAATTTTTCCTTTTTGCAAGACTTTGTTGAATTAGCAAATAGAATATCCAAACAAGTTTAACAACCAAAAACAGTTAAAAACCCGATATTGGTTGGACTTTCCATTAGCAAGAACTGAGAAAAAACGAACTGCATTATACTATCTGTTAAATCTGAAGACATGCATTTACTGTATTTTAATTGCCAGAGCTTATATAGGTCATGTGATGTAACAACGGTGCATGAATAACTAGAGGGGTGACCTCGTCATGCTGTAGAGGGGTGACCTCTAAATAACTGTAGAGGGGTGACCTCTAAATACTGTGCTGGGTGGAGGGATCAGCTCCAATGTGAAGGATGTAGAGCACACACCACATTCACCCTGATAACTTGTAAACTGGTAAGCCTAGGATGCATCCATACGCCCCACTAAACATACTGATAAAATGGCCAAACTGAACATGAGTGGGACGATGCAGGATATCACTCTCCTGCATGTGAGTCACGACACCGGTGCCTCTAGTGTCATGGTTACGGTACCTCCGTAACTAGTACATAAACTGGTCATGCTTGTATATAATGCTCAGGCAATTTATTTAGTTATTAACATGATTACTGATAAGCTTAAACACATACTAGAGAAAACATTTGGTTGCAAACGGGGAATCCTAATCATGCATAGGAAAGAAAGTCCTTACTAAAAGGACGGAAAAAAAAATCAGTACCTTATACACGATCACACCCAAATCATCTCAAGGGTATAAGAATCCATACTTAATTCGATTCCACTTGATCTCTAACCAAGAAAAAAAAAACAGATCGGATAGAACCAAAATCGAACTCGAATTTAAGAGCGAACACCGAGATCTAATGCATTACAATTAGCACTCAAAACCCAAGCTTGGACGCCCAATGCGGAAACGAATTTGACTTAACCCGAACATGAACAAGCTAAAACTAATGAATATGAAATTCTAGCCACGAATCTAGAACACGAGCAATGCCATACCACTGAAATTATTTATGTAAACAAAATTTGGTTTATGAAAAAGGTTCTGAGTTTAGTTATGCTAGGTGAAAGGTACATTTATAATGTAAATAAGTAACGCATCGAAAATTTCGGAATTTAGTGAATAAGTTATTGACTATTGCTTCTGACTATGCGGATGGCTCTTATTTAAATTCCTCGTCGACAAGATAAATCATAAAGTCCATTTACTATAATTAATTAGTAGTACTCGATATGATTTACATTAAGGTTATGTTTAATTCTCAACAAAGATATGCATGCAGATTTATTCTTCTCGTATGAAATTTCTTTTATAACAATTTTGACTTTGGCATTTATTTACATAAGTATTCTGCTTATGTTTCTTTTTAACAACTATAGAGCATTCATTGCTAATCAATATTTTTAAATATGTCTTAAGTGCATTTGTTAATAACTAATGTTTATTTATGAACATACTTTTAAACTAATAAACTTAACTACTATGTTTAACTTTGACTTTAGTTTAAATCAACGAAAGTTTGGTCTATATCGTAAAATCTTTTATTATAATTTCATTATCCGTAAAAACAATTTCGTCCTTCAATTTAGATCAAATAATAAAATAGAATGCAGCTAACGAAACAATGTGAACGACCCGTCAAATTTACTTTTCTTCAATAAAATTTGTGCATAAATATTACTAGAATATTTTCTATAAAAAAAACAAATATCTTGCAAAAAAATAATAATAATAATAATAATACACAAATAATTATAACCTAAGGTTCTAATATCAAATGCGTATTTTCATTTCGTGTTTATAAAACTTAAATGTTCGTATTACGTTCTCGTGTTTGCTCTGAAATGTATTATTCATTTTACTGAATCTGAACTGTATTATTTAATTTACTGAAATAATCATAATAACTGTAATACTTGGATAAATAATCTATTTTATTTCTGAATACATAATAACTTACGTACTATTTTAGATGAATCTGATTGTATGGAATTAATGTTCGAGGATTTTAAGACGGGTTTTACAAAGCTCCTGGAAAGTCCGTAAGTGCTCATTATATGGAGATGAGGGGTTATATGGAACAACTCATATCACTAGGACAACCCTTTGATAATAATATGGCTATTAACTTGATCAATAGGTCCCTTAATAAGGACTTCAATGATTTCGTTCGTAACTATAATATGCATTGCACGGGGAAGACAGTTAATGATTTGCATGCAATGCTCATTGACTTCGAAAAGGGTTTGAAAGATAAGGCATCCACTGCTACTCCTCAAGTACTTTATGTACAAAAGGGTAGAGTGTCGAAACCAAAACCGCAAGTGAATAAGAAGCAGAAAGGCAAAGGTAAGGTTGATAAGAGCAAGCAAGTTGCGACTACATCAAAACCAAAGCAGAACTTTGCTAAGAAATCTCTGAAAGATGAGACTTGTCACTACTGCAAGATGACTGGACACTGGAAGAGGAATTGCTCTCTCTATCTCCATGAAATGGCAGAACATAAGAAGAAGTCTGAGCAAGCTGCTGCAGCACCATCTTCTGGTAACTTTTTTATGATAGAGTTATTTAATCTTTCATACAAATCAAACTCCTAGGTATATGATACGGGATGTGGTATTAATATTTGTAATACCCAGCAGGGATTTGAGTTGAAAATGAGGCTTACCTATGGGGAACAACTTCTGCAAGTGGGCAATGGCGCACAAGCAGCGGTTGAAGCTATAGGAATATTTAAATTAGTTCTACCTTCGGGTTTAGTACTGTTTTTAAATAATTGTCACTATGCACCTACAATTGTTAGGGGTGTCATTTCCTTTTCTTTTATGTTGGATCTTGGATTTACTCACACGATTGATAATAATAGAATTTCTGTTTTCAAAGATGGTTTATTCTATTTTGATGCAATTTCTGTGAATGGTGTTTTTGAAATTAACATGCATAATAAAAATCCCAAGAGAAAAAATAATTCTGTTTTTAGCATGAATAAGAAGAGTAAGTTAGACAAGAACTCTTCTTATCTTTGGCATTGTAGGCTTGCCCATATTGGGAAGACTCGCATACAAAAGCTTCAACGTGATGGGCTTTTGGAAAGTATCAATGATGAATCATTTGATAAATGTGAATCTTGTATCTCTGGGAAGATGACCAAGAAACCTTTTAATAGCAATATTGAAAGGGCTACTGAACTACTTGGTTTAATACACACTGATGTGTGTGGACCACTTAGACATGTGTCAAGGAAATGTGCTAGCTACTTCTTGACGTTTACGGATGATTATAGCTGTTATGGTTATGTTTATTTACTTAAACATAAACATGAGGTATTTGAAACATTCAAAACGTTTAAAGCCGAAGTAGAGTTACAACTAGGAAAGAAGATTAAAGCTCTTCGTTCTGATCGCGGTGGTGAATATTTAAGTCAAGAGTTTAAAGATTATTTAAGTAAGAATGGAATTATTCAGAAACTTACTTCTCCGTATACTCCACAACAAAATGGTGTATCTGAAAGGAGAAATCATACATTATTGGATATGGTACGATCTATGTTTAATCTTACAACTTTACCATTATCTTTTTGGGATTATGCTCTTGAATCTGCTGTTCGTATTCTGAATATGGTTCCCACAAAGAAGGTTGATAAGACACCATATGAACTATGGCATGGCAAGAAGCCATATTTGTCTTATTTGAAAGTCTGGGGTTGTGAGGCGTATGTGAAACGTGACTCTGGAGATAAACTCCAACAACGCTCAGTAAAATGTATCTTTGTAGGTTACCCTAAGGAAACTATGGGTTACTACTTTTATTATCCGGATGAGAACAAAATAGTTGTGGCTCGGTATGGAGACTTCCTTGAAAATGATCTTGTAAATCAAGAATTCAGTGGGAGAAATTATGATCTTGAAGAAATTCAAGAAGATACATTGCCTTCTGAAAATACTAGCGATGAAATTCCTGTAGAACCAGAAAGTCTGAGTGTTCCACCGGAATTAATTCCTCCACGTAGGTCTCAAAGGGCTACACTGTTGGGAATAAATTAAGGCCAGATCACTTGAACGCTGACAAGAACAACTCAAGCGTTGACAAGAGCAAAGTGAGCGCTGACAGCATAAGCGTTGACAAGTTAAAGTCAAGCGTTGACAGATTGAAGACAAGCACTGATGGAAGATGTGAGCTACACGTTTATTATATTCTAGAATACTTCTAGTAAGGATAGAAACGACAATGTATTTTCTATGTTTATATTTACCTAGAATAGTTGATACGTAGCTTATTGTACAAGGCTTCTTAGTCTATAAAAGAAGGCCTTTAGGTTAATGTTTAATATCAAGTTTTCATTAAGTTTTTCATTCGTAAACATATTTCATTGTAAGCAAGTTCGACATTGATAATCAAAGTGAAAGTATTGTTTACATCTTGTGTTCTTGTTTAAGTATTAAATTCCGCATAATACTTAGATTCACAAAGCATACAACAAAGGTTTCTCTACGTGTTATACTTGATCTAATCTCGTATACACAAAGCTAATCGATCTAAGTTTGGGATCAACAAGTGGTATCAGAGCTTGTTGAGGAACTTTTGATCTTTGAAGAACACCAGAACGATATACGAACACCAAAACCCTAATTTTCTCAAAACCCTAAAAACATCATGTCTGAAGCAAACATCATGTCCTCCTCTTCATCCTTACCAAACATCAAGATTCCCATGCTTGATGCAACCAACTTTGACTTATGGAGGTTCAACTTTGAACAATATCTGGGGATCTTTGACTACACTCTCTGGGACATTATTGAATATGGAAACTCATTCAATAAAGCTCAAAAGATTCTGAATGCCATTGCGACAAGAACAGCTGTTGAAGGATGTCCTGATGAAGATAAGAAAGAAAAACCTGGAGATGGTAGAGCTGTAAGTGCTGAAGATATTGCAAAGAAAAGGGCTGACATGAAAGCCCTAAATATTCTGAAAGTGTCTCTGGGACAAGAAAATCAGCACAAATATAGAAGCTATGAATCTGCTAAGGATCTTTGGGAAGCAATTGAAGTTGCATATGGTGGTAATGCAGAAACTAAGGAAGAAAAGAAAAAGCAACTTCTGCATGATTATGCTGTCTTCAAAGCTCAGCCCAATGAGAAACTGAGCAGTGTGAGAAGCAGATTGCTTGACATCACAAGCAAATTGTCCTTCATGGGGACACAAGTTGGTGATATAGACATCAATGCTACTTTTCTGAAAAGTCTTGGTGAGACATGGAAGATTGAGGCAAGATCTATTCTTGCCAATAATACTCACAAGAGCTCTTCGTTTGATGACATCTACAACAAACTAAGATTGTTGGAAGATGAAACTCTTTCAAGCAAAGCTAGCACCAGCAACATGGCCTTCTTTTCTCATAGTGAAGGTCAATTCAATCAGCAGGACTCTTTTATGCATCCAGTTACTGGATCACCATTTGTCAGCGCTGGAACAAGTCCTGTCAACGTCTCCTTTTCAGACGCTGACACATTCATGAATGACTCACCAAGAGTTAAACCTGCTGGTTTGGATTTGGATACTGTTTGTGCTTACATTGCTTCTTTGCCCAATGGTTCAGTGATTACATATGAGGACCTTGAGCAGATAAGTGATGAACACTTGGAAGAGATGGACATCAAGTGGAACATGGCTCTTGCTAGTATAAGAGCAAATAGGTGGAATAGGAGGTTCAAGAAGAAGATGACCTTCAATGCTAAAGACACTGCTGGATTTGATAAATCCAAAGTTGAGTGCTACAACTGTCATCGCATGGGGCACTTCATGAGGGAATGCAGATCTCCTAGAAGATCTGATGCTGGCAAACCCTCAAGTCAGGTTGTTAAAGCTCAAGAATCCAAAGCCATGGTTGCAGTTCAAGGAATTGATGGTACTGGAGGGGATTGGAGCTATCTGGCCAAGGATGTTGAAGAGGACAAAGCTTTGATTGCTGACATTGAAGAAGAAGAGCATGTTGAATATGCTCTCATGGCACACTCCTCCTCTTCATCTGATAATGAGGTATATGATGATGCTTTTTGTAGCAAAGGTTGTAGGTTAAACACTGACAGACTTAACAAAGAAGTGTTAAAACTAAAAGAGGATATGAGCACTGAAAGGTGTAAATTATCCAATTACCAACTAGCTCTTACTGAAACTGAGAAAACCGTTTCTGAATACAAGAAAATGGAATTTGATTTAAAAGATAAGATAAATATCTTAAAACATGAGCTAGAGGGTAGTATGGATGTTAGAAATATCATGTCAAAAGTCAATAAAGACCTACAGGCTAAGTTAGATGAGGCCATTAAGAATAAAGATAATGTTGACCTTAAGATTCAAAGATTTGATAGAGCCACCCAAGCCCTAGGAGACTGTGTAGCTAAACAAAGAGATCCTAAGGATATGACTGGGCTTGGGATGAATGAGAATGATTACTCTCTGGTTCCACCACCAGCTGGTGACTTCTATGGTGTCCTTAGAAAGGATTTATCTTGGACTGGTATTCCAGAATGCCAAGAAGAGGAATTTATTCCTCCACCAAGAGTTGTCACCCCAGTAGAAGAGTATCAACAAAAACTGACTGACCTAAATGAGTGGAAGAAAGCTAACCCTACTTTATTTGTTAAGGGAGGTTTGCTGTGTGAAAGTCCCATTGAATCCCCACCCATTAAGGTTACTCACCCAGTTACTGGTAAAGCTGTTGACCTAGGCTCCAACACTGTTAGAAGACCTACCATTAAATATGCAGAGATGTATAGAAATAATAGGTCACCCAAGAGCCAAGTTAACAATCATGGAACAGGTTTCTTTGCTTCTAGACCTAAGAATGTGTCTAAGAAAGCCTGTTATACTTGTGGTAGCTTTTCACATTTGGCATACAAGTGTGTCAACGCTCCCAAAGCCAGCGCTGATAGGAACAATTTCAGCGCTGATAGGAAGAAAGTCAACGTTGTTAGGAAGTCAAACGTTGTCAGACCCAGACCTTATGTGCAGCAAAGTCCACAAGTGATTAGACCAGCCCCATTCTTTACTAGAAGATCTAACACTCATGGACAAAGACCTTTTCAAAAGACAAATACCTGGTCAAATAGGCAATGGGTTCCTGTAGCAAACCCTAGGTTCAACGCTGATAAGGGTAAATTCAGCGTTGACAGGACAAAATCCAACGCTGACAGAAACGTGACCAGACCTAAGTATTTGCAGCCACAAGGTAAGGGGTCTAAAGCTTCTTCAAGCTTAACATGGAGACCCAAGAAAGATCAAAACCCTAATAATAATGGAATTTCAATGACTTGCAACAGGTTTAACTATATTTCAAAAGTCATTACAAAACCAATTGGGGTTAACTGGGTATTTCATCCTAAAAGGGATGAGAATGGGGTTGTTGTGAGAACTAAGTCTGTTCTTATTGAACAACCAGATGAATCCAAGTCTTCTGAGACTTGGGTTCCCAAAGAAAACTAATTTGTTTTCTTTATGTGCAGGGCATTCAAAAGCAGATCAATGACTATGGATATTGGGATAGTGGATGCTCAAGGCACATGACAGGAAAGGAAGACTATCTGACGAACTTCTCTCCTATTAAAGATGGTGATAAGGTATACTTTGGAGGGGGCTACGGCACCATCACAGGCAAAGGAACCCTTCTCACCAATAATCTACGTTTTGAGAATGTCTTCCTGGTAAAAGAACTGGACTATAATCTGTTTAGTGTATCACAAGTGTGTGATAACAAAAATAAGGTTCTTTTCACTGATACTGAGTGTTTGGTGTTAAGCAAGGATTTTAAGATCCCTGATGAGAAGTATATTGAGTATAGAACACCTAGGCATAAGGACATATACAATGTCAATTTAAATGGGATTAAAGTGAATACAAATATGTCTTGTTTTTATGCTAAGGCCTCAGTAGATGAAAGTAATTTGTGGCACAGGAGACTAGGGCACATAAACTTTAAAAATATAAATAGACTTGTGAGGCTTGGTTTAGTTGATGGTTTGCCTGAAAAGGCCTTCCATAATGACCACTCTTGTGTTGCATGTCTTAAAGGCAAGCAGCACAAGGTCTCATTTAAGTCCAAACAGGTGCATACTAGTTCTAGACCTCTTCATATGCTTCACATGGACCTCTTTGGTCCAACTAATATAGAAAGTTTGAATGGCAAGTCATATTGTTTTGTTGTCACTGATGACTTTTCTAGGTTTACTTGGACATTCTTTCTAGCTATGAAGAGTGACACAGCTGATGTTCTTATTGAATTTATCACTCAAATTGAGAAAAGGTCTGGCAATGAGGTTAAGATGCTTAGGAGTGATAATGGTGGAGAATTTAGGAACAAGAAGCTAGATGATTTTTGTGCCAGGAAGGGAATTACTAGGCAGTTTAGTATTGCTAGAACCCCACAACAAAATGGGGTTGCTGAAAGGAAGAATAGAACCCTAATTGAAGCAGCCAGAACAATGTTGGCTGATGCTCACTTTCCCATAGCCTTTTGGGCTGAGGCTGTTAATACAGCATGTTATGTGCAAAATAGAGCATTGGTTAACAAAATTCAGAACAAGACACCTTATGAGTTACTTTGGGGAAGAAAACCTAATATTGGTTTTCTCAGACCTTTTGGATGTCATGTAGTAGTCTTAGACACTAGTGATGCCTTAGGGAAATTTAGTGTAAAAGGTGATGAAGGTTACTTCATGGGGTATTCAGTGCAGAGCAAGGGTTATAGGGTTTATCTTAAGGAGGACAAACGTATTGTTGAAAAAGTACATGTTAGGTTCTTAGAGAATAAACCTAGTGATCCTGAAAGTGGTCCTAATTGGTTGTTTGATTTGGAACCCTTATCTAGAACTTTAAATTATATGCCTGTCACTAATCCAGACATTATGAAGGTAACTTCAAATGTTGTGGAGGAACAAGTTGTTCATGTTTCAGGTACACAGGTTGATGAAAGGGTTGGATCACAAGCAGAAAAGGCATCTCCTACATTTGAATATGTCACAATTCCCATTTGGACTGATGCTTTTGCTGCTGCTGCTGCTGCTGGACAAGATAATGGTGGTTTCCAAATACCACCAGATACAAACATGCATGGTTCTTCAGGCGCTGACAAAGGCAAATCAAGCACTGACAAGAGCAATTCAGACGTTGATGGCTCAGACGTTGACAACAACAGTTCAAGCGTTGTTAGCCCAAGCGCTGACAAACAAGGTTCAGACGTTGACAACACCTTTGCACATCTTTTCTCTTCAAATTTTGAACAAGGTGGACCTTCCAATGTCCATGAAGAGATCCTTGTTGATCAAAGAGAGTCTGATGAAGAAGATATTGGCAACATGGAGCGTGAAGTTGAGGACACCAGACTTTTTGAAGGAGGAGTTCTCACTTCCACAATGAAGAATCACCCCCCATCTCAGATCATTGGTGATGTTATGACTCCAGTTCAGACAAGAAGATCCCATCAAAGTCTTGGTGGATTTATTGCCAATATACACAAGAAGGTTGATACCCCTCTTGTACAAGCATGTTTGTTTGCATGTTTTCTGTCACAAGAAGAACCCAAGAAGATATTTGATGCTCTCAAAGAACCAAGTTGGGTGGAAGCAATGCAGGATGAGCTTCACCAATTTGCTATTCAGGATGTTTAGGAGCTGGTTGATTGTCCTAGATATGTCAGACCAATTGGGACAAGATGGGTTCTCAGGAACAAAAGAGATGAAAGAGGTATTGTGGTCAGAAACAATGCAAGGTTAGTGGCTCAAGGTTATACACAAGAGGAGGGGATAGACTATGAAGAAGTCTTTGCACCAGTTGCAAGGATTGAGGCTATTAGGATTTTTCTAGCCTATGCATCTTGCATGGGCTTTACAGTCTATCAAATGGATGTAAAGAGTGCATTCTTGTATGGCACCATTGTTGAAGAAGTTTATGTCATGCAACCTCCTGGTTTTGAGGATCCTGAACATCCAGACAAAGTGTATAGAGTCAAAAAGGCTATGTATGGCCTTCATCAAGCCCCTAGAGCATGGTATGGTACTTTGTCTACCTATTTGGTGAACAATGGATTCAAGAGGGGCACCATAGATCAGACACTATTTACAAAGAAGAAAGGCAAAGATGTGTTGCTTGTGCAGGTCTATGTTGATGATATCATTTTTGGGTCTACTGATCCAAAGATGAGTGAGGATTTCTCCAAGCTCATGACAGACAAATTCAAGATGAGTGTTATGAGGGAGATGAACTTCTTTCTTGGTTTACAAGTTCAGCAGAAAGAAGAGGGTATCTTCATCTCCCAAGACAAATATGTTGCTGAAATCTTGAAGAAGTTTGGCTTTTCTCCACATGAAAAGAGGGCTTCTACTCCTATGGATAGAGAACACCCTTGGGGAAAGATTGGAGATGGGAAAGATGTTGATGTCAGGCATTATAGATCCATGATTGGATCCTTGATGTATCTTACTGCTTCCAGACCTGATATCATGTTTGCTGTGTGTGCATGTGCACGCCATCAAGTGACTCCCAAAGAATGTCACCTTTATGCTGTGAAGAGAATCTTTAGGTATCTAAGATGTTATCCAGATCTTGGTTTGTGGTACCCAAAAGATTCACCATTGGAGCTGATTGCATATTCAGATAGTGATTATGGTGGTGACAAGTTTGATAGGAAATCCACAACTGGTGGATGTCAATTTCTTGGGAGCAGATTAATATCTTGGCAATGCAAGAAACAAACAGTGGTGGCTAACTCTACAACTGAAGCAGAATATATGGCTGCAGCAGCATGTTGTGGTCAAGTGTTGTGGATTCAGAACCAGCTGTTGGATTATGGGTATAACTTCATGCATACTAAGATATTTGTTGACAATAATAGTACTTTATGCATCATTAAGAATCATGTGCATCATTCTAAAACTAAACACATAGAAATTAGACACCATTTTATAAGAGATTGCTTTGAGAAAGGTTTAATACAACCAGATAGGGTTGACACTGAGGAAAATGTGTCAGATTTATTAACTAAACCTTTTGATACTGGAAGATTTCAGTACTTGGTAACAAGTATTGGAATGGTTAATCTCACTTAATATGTGTTTTGGATTCTTTTTGTAAAAGTTTGTACAGGATGATGCATTACTATTATTAGTCTTATTGGTAATTTAGATTTTCCACTATATTTTTCTAACACTGACAAAGGTTGTTTGAACACTGATAAGTGTGTTTACAACGTTGTCAGCAATATAATTGTCTAACGCTGACAAAGCTTCCTTCAACGCTGTTAAGTGTTATCGGGGCGTTGTCAGCAACAATGTTAGTTTTGTGGTTTTCAATCTAAATGTGCAGATGGTGTTAGCAATATACCATTGGATACAAAGTTGCTTATGGATCAAAGGAGAAGCATTTGGACATGTTTTTGTTTATGGATGATGGTTGGAATGTTTCATTCCTATCTTGACATAAATTTTTTTTATGTTCATGCATATTTTTGGCAAACTCTTTGTATCTTTGTTTAAGGGGAGGTTTTAGGAACCTTTAGGATTTTTGGGTATCCATATGATACTCTTATCACAATTCTAGATTGTGTCCACAGGTGAGTATGGGTTAGTTTTACTAAACCATGAGGCACTGTAGCATGCATAGTATATCAACTTTGCATGCTGCCAAGACATTTTTGGCCTAGAATTGGTTGTGGTCTGATGGAAGACTTGGGAATCACTTTGTTATGGGTTTTACCTGGGAGTAACAAGGATTTTATAAGGTAACTTGGTTGTTAAGAATTTTGGTTAGCAAGGGACACTAGAGGACTGTTGTGTCTATCTTGCTTATGCAAGTGTGCATAACTGGACAGTGCTTGCCGCCCTATGATAATTATCAGCTTTTGGTTATCTTCTCTAGGATAAATTACTTGTTAAGGTCATTTTTCACTTTTTAAAACAATTTTATTTTTGGACGCTGACAAGATTTTTCCAAGCGTTGTTGTGACCAAATTGGACGCTGACATGGCTTTAGGCGAACGTTGACAAGATTATAGCCGTTGGGCGTTGATGGGTTATTTTTGACCGTTGACAATCAATGGGACCTACCCAGTTGTTACTTTTTGACATATTTTCAAGCCGTAATTTTAGGAGTTGTTACTTTCATTAAATGCATGAGATAACTTATAACTTTTTCAATATTTTCATGATTAGTTTTTGAAAATCTTTGCCTATTTTTGGGCCAATCACATGCATTCATCCACTCCTATAAATTTGGCTCCTATTTTTAAACAGGGTATCTATAATTCTTGTCTAACACTTTTCTCTTATCAACCTTCATCTTCTATACTTCAATTTAACAGCTTTCATCAATGGCACCAAGATTTAACTCAGCAGAATTGGATTTGGGGTTCAAGTCTCAACACAACATGATTGCTTATCTTGTTGCTGATCATACTTTGTTCCCTTAATACACACAAATGGTGGCGTATTTGAACGCATCCCCATTACGGTATGCTCTTTCTCATGCACCACTCATTCCAGTCACACACATTAAACAGTTTTGGAACACTGTAAGTTCCTCAACAGTTAATGGAGTGACCACATTAACTTCTATTGTTCATGGGAGATCTTGGGTGGTTACTGAGGCCTTGGTACGCCAGGCCTTGCATCTTGATGATGATGATGGTATAACCATTCTTCCCATAACTGAAATAGAACAAGGGCTTAGGGCTTTGGGATACCCTATTCCTGATGAAGGTACTCTTAATAAGTACCATAAGCAGGAATTTCCCCCAGCCTGGAAGTACCTCATTCACATTCTCCTTCAATGTTTGAGTCCCAAATGTACTGCACACAATGAGATCAATAGATCCATTGCAACTGCTATTGTGTGTATTGCAACAGGGCAAAAATACAACTGGTCTAAAATGATTTTTGAAGGGATGTGTAAAAACAAGGGGACAAAAATGACTTTAGCTTATCCCCGTTTTCTGCAAATGATTTTTGATGATCAAAGATATTGTTCAAGGGATCACAATGATTTTTATAAAATCCCTGAACAAAAGAAAGCTATTTTTACCAAGATGAATTCACCACCTCATAGAGACCTACCTTTAACCCCAGCCATGCTTGCTGTTATTGCAGCAGCACAACCCCAACCAGACCCCCAACCTCATATTGACCCTCACCCACAACTTGAACCTATCCCTGAACCTTTACCCTCACCTGACCAAATGCAAATAGACCAAGAACCCTTTGACGCTGACACATCTAATGTGGGCGTTGATGTGCCTATTTCCAACGCTGACACCCAACCATCACAATCCCAAACACCCCTTAACCAACCCACATCTACACCTTCTTCCACACCATCTTCCACACCACCTGAATATAGGTTGTTTAAACGCCAAAGGACTGCTGGAGTGTTCTCCTCTGGTGGTCCTAGCCATGTAGCAGAGAGAACCATCACCATAAGTGTGGCTGGTGACCTGGATGAGGCTGGGACTATTGGTTCTGGCTTAGAGGCTGGCCAAGGCAGTCCCACCATAATTAAGTCCTCATCCATGCCCAATGAACCTGACTTGGGAGGTCAAATTCCCATTTCAGAAGAGGGCAGACTGGAACCAATGACTCTTTTGGAATTGACGGCTGTCTGCATTAGCTTGCAAAAGCATAATGCAGACTTAGTACAAATTGTCAGTAACCAAGGCCTTGAACTCAAGGAATTGAGGGAGAGGATTGTTGTTTTGGAGAGTGCTCATGCAAAGGGAGGTATGGAGGAGTCTTCCAAAGGGGAGGAAGATCAAAGAAATCTGAGTGATAAGAGCAGTCAAGATGGTCAATCATTGGATGTTGCTGAAGCTCTTACTACTTTGAAGGAACAAACAGGTTTTGATACGTCCTTGATCTCTCCAACCAATTTAAATTTATCATTTACAGATATGTTGAGAGAGGTTACACAAGGCGCTGAGGGAAAATATTTGAGCGTTGACAAGACAAGTTTGGACGCTGATAAAAGTATTTTGAGCGCTGATAGAGGAAATTTGGGCGTTGACAGATCTGCATATGGAGGTGATGTATTCCAGTCATCATCTATCATCAAGGATGTTCCTACTCAGGTATTACCATCTACCTTACCAACAATTGCACTATCAGATAAGGGTAAGGGTAAGTTGGTAGAAGAAATTGTTCCAAAGAATGCAGCTCAGGTTGAATTTGATAGAAGATTGGCTGAGCAAATGATGGAACAAGGTGAAAAGGAAAAGTCACCATTTGTTGTGACTTCTGAAGAAGAAAGTGATGGAGCTAGCTCAGATTCAAGTGTGATGATTGTTGAACCAGAAAGACTTGAGTATGGTGATGAGCTTGCTAGGGAAAAGCTGAGAGATTTAAAGTTGCAGATTGATTTTGATATGCCAGAGGTGGTTCAGATGTACAATTCTTGGGAAGAAAGCTGTATGGATAATCCAGACTTGACCATTTCAGATCAGATATGGGGTTTGGAGATTCTTCTTAGAGTTCAGAAGGATTGTAAGGTGATTTTGAAGCACAAGGCAAGCAACATTCTCTCTGAGTTGAAAAGGGATAGAAGGAAGCTCTACTTTATGTTGCTCAAATGTCATGGAGTTGGATGGACACATCAGAAGCTGAAGGCTTTGACATTTGATGAGTTGGAACATAGGGCTTATCCTATTTGGGTGAAAGTGCAGGAAGAAAACACTTTCAGACTTCTTTCAGATGAAAGAAAGGAACAACTTGCAGAAGAGATGGAAATCAAGAAAGCTATGATAGTTCCCAGACCAGTGAAGAAGGGATTTACACTTGAGTTTCCAAAAGATATGAATCAACTATATCCAAGTGAAGCAGTTATTAGAAAGAGTCTCAAGCTCTCCCCATTAGAAGCTTCAGATATGGTGCATGTGTTACCACTAGATTCCAGGAATCCAATTGTGAGTTATGATGAAGATGAATGTGGATTCTGGAAGATTGGAAGATTTGGCAAGGAGGTACACACTTTTACCACTCTCATATCTTTATTTGCAAGTTGTGATAGAGAAGACTTGGTGGACCTTTGGAGGTTGCTAGAGACCAAGTATGAGGCTGAAGCACCAACTTCAGCTAATGGAATAAAACTTTGGACCACATTCAAAAGAATGTGTGGGACAAAAGAAGAAGATCCTGAAATATGGAAGGATCTTGAAGATGACCTCAGTGGTCTTCAATGGAGGTTATATTCAGCTGCAGGTGTATACCATTTGAGTTCTACAAAGTTTGCTGAGTATTTACTTGTAGATGCTCAGTATTTCATATCCAAGGCTGTTTTGGAAAAGATGAAGGACACCCAGTTGGAGATAGATTACACAAGTGACGTGGCAAAGAATTTGATCAGATTTATTTATTACCAATATGATAAGGTTTGTCAGACTCCTCCAAGTTCTTAATGTTTATTCAGAAACTTGATCATAAGAGTGGATATCAAGTTTAGGGGAGGATTGTTGGGAATAAATTAAGGCCAGATCACTTGAACGCTGACAAGAACAACTCAAGCGTTGACAAGAGCAAAGTGAGCGCTGACAGCATAAGCGTTGACAAGTTAAAGTCAAGCGTTGACAGATTGAAGACAAGCACTGATGGAAGATGTGAGCTACACGTTTATTATATTCTAGAATACTTCTAGTAAGGATAGAAACGACAATGTATTTTCTATGTTTATCTTTACCTAGAATAGTTGATACGTAGCTTATTGTACAAGGCTTCTTAGTCTATAAAAGAAGGCCTTTAGGTTAATGTTTAATATCAAGTTTTCATTAAGTGTTTCATTCGTAAACATCTTTCATTGTAAGCAAGTTCGACATCGATAATCAAAGTGAAAGTATTGTTTACATCTTGTGTTCTTGTTTAAGTATTAAATTCCGCATAATACTTAGATTCACAAAGCATACAACAAAGGTTTCTCTACGTGTTATACTTGATCTAATCTCGTATACACAAAGCTAATCGATCTAAGTTTGGGATCAACATATACGTGCGCCGGCAAAAAATATGTCTATACATAGAGGATGATGAGGAGGAAGTAGGGGATCTTGGTGAACCTGCTAACTATCGATCCGCAATGTCTGATCCAGAAAAGTCAAAATGGATAGTTGCGATGAATGAGGAAATGAAATCCATGGAAATCAATGATGTTTGGAGTCTTGTAGACGCACCTAAAAATGCTAAAGTAGTGAAAAATAGGTGGATCTATAAGAAGAAAACTGACATGGATGGTGATGTACAATCCTATAAAGCACGTTTAGTGGCTAAAGGTTTTACTCAAACTTTTGGCGTAGACTACGAGGAGACATTTTCTCCTGTAGCAGACTTACGAGCTATTAGGATTCTCATAGTTGTAGCAGCATACTATGACTATGAGATATGGCAAATGGATGTTAAAACTGCCTTCTTGAATGGTCGCTTAGATGAAGACATCTATATGCAACAACCGGAAGGGTATGTTGATTCTAAATATCCAAAACGCGTGTGAAAACTTCAAAGGTCTATTTATGGTTTGAAACAAGCATCACGTCAATGGAATAAGCGATTTGATGAAGAAATCAAAAGTTCGGATTTGTTCAAAATCGTGATGAGCCATGTGTATACCGCAAAGCTGGTGGGAGTAATGTAGTGTTCCTAATTATATATGTCGATGACATATTGATCATGGGAAGTAACATTCCAAGACTTAAGGAAGTTAAGGATTATCTTGGTAAATGTTTTTCTATGAAGGATTTGGGAGATGCTGCATATATTCTGGGAATTAAGATCTATCGAGATAGGAGTAGACGGTTAATTGGTCTTAGCCAAGATGCTTATATTGATAAGATATTAAAGAAATATAACATGCATAACTCTAAGAAAGGTTTCTTACCGATGGAGGTTAAGCATGAGTTAAGTCATGAGAAAGATGCATCATCACCTGAAGAGGTGGCTTACATGAAGATGGTACCTTATGCTTCGGCTGTAGGATCTATTATGTATGCTGTAAGATGCACAAGGCCCGATGTGGCATTTGCTCAGAACTTGGTCAGTAGATACCAACAGAATCCAGGAAAGTCCCATTGGACTGCTGTTAAGCATATTCTAAAGTATTTAAGAAGTACGAAAGATATGTTTTTGGTATTCGGGGGTAAACCAGACACATAATTGAATGTAACAGGATTCTGTGATGCGTCCTGGCAATGTGATAAAGACGATACGAAGTCTCAGACGTGTTACGTGTTTGTCATCAATGGAGGAGCAGTTGACTGGAAGAGCAGTAAGCAGAAAACCATTGCTATGCATGCGACTCAATCTGAGTACATGGCCGCTTCAGAAGCTGCAATGGAAGCTGTTTGGATTAGGAAGTTTATTGGGGATCTTGGAGTGATGCCTTCAATTAAAGAACCTATTGATATATATTGCGACAATTCTGCGGCAATAATATTCGCCAATGACCCTGGAGTCATGAAGGGCGCCAGACACTTTAAACGTAGATATCACTACGTTCGAGAACAAGTGGAAGCTCGAGAAATAAAATTAATAAAAGTTCACACAGATGATAACGCAGCTGATCCTTTTACTAAGGCTTTATCTAGGCCAAAGGTAGTTAAGCATGTCAAGGCAATTGGGCTGCAACTAGCTAGCGAATTCATGCAATAAATCTATTGATTAGTATTTGGATAAAGGATGTAAGACATTATTGAATTGATGAAATAAAGATTGGATTTTGTTTATTTTTCTGTTATTTGATTTTGTATCCTATTTTACATGCTTTAATCCGTGAGCATTATGATGTTTCTAAATGTCCGTTGTCGATTAATAACATGGGAGTATTATTAAACTAAGACAATTTAAAATAGTGACAGAGTATACTTGAAAGTATATTGGTCAATTTTGGATGATATTTGATGGATCAAATATTGGACTTATCTCAACTATGTGATTTTACTTTATGGATCTTTGTCATTAAGTAAATCATAAATAGTTATCCTTAGACCTGAGATGCCAGAAAACTACATTGAATATAGTGCATTTCTGTAAGGTAACCTAACGCTAAACGTAACTGGTAGTCATAAGGGTTATTTTCAGAAGTGTTGCAAAGTTCATGTGTTTTGCTTGTAGTCGAAACGGGATTCGTTTCCTTCAAATTATTATTTGAAGTATAAATACAACTGGGCCCCTCGGGGGAATAGTAAGATGTTTGTGTGGCCACACCCAAATGTGTTTTGGTAATCTTGCTATATCCGTAAACGAGAAACAGAATAGTTAATGGAAGGAATGACTAAGATCCATATCCTTATTAACGATGTATTTGAAATGAAAGGATAATAATAATGATATAATCATTAAAAGGTTCTTGTCCAGGAGGCCTTACTCGAGTTGTACTAGTGACATTGTTAGTGTAACTAGACGCTAATCAATGTGATCACGATATTCGAATTTTGTCCAAGTGGGAGCTGAAAGTTTATGGACTTAAAAATCGATTGTCGTGTGATAGGATCGAACTCGAGATCACGGGATTGCACATATTACGTGAAGGGTTAATTTGTTAATTAAATATATTTATTATATTTATTAAATCAAATCGTAGCTAACGATCGTTAAGTAATTAAAAGTTAAGTATTAAACGACCGTTATAGAAGGTTAAAGAAACTAAAAGAAGGAGTCGGAAAAGTTCCGGAAACCTCTTTTGGAGCTTGTGTATATCCGGCCTAAATAGGGAGACAAAGATAAGGAGAAAAGATTTTGTGGCTTTATCTTGTTTAACCTTGGAAGAGAAGTTTTCCAAGGTGTATATAAACAAACCTAAAGCCTCATAATTTTTTACACCATATCTCTCTTTCTTTGCTCCAAAACGCCGGCCAAAACAAACACCCATTAGGGTTCTTCTTTGATTTTCAATAAGCTATTCTAGATCTAGTCCTAGCCCCTCTCTAGGGTTGTTGGGTAAATCTTCCATAGACTTGGAAGTTCGGTTTTGTTCGTGCTAGACTCACGGTTAACTCACCGTATCACGTGTGTACAAGATCGTGGTGTAATCTTATTTTAGATTACATCCTGGTGGTGTTCGTGATCTATCTCTACCGGTGACCATTCCGTCAACTTGTAGATCTTGCTAGGATAATTATAAAGGTATGTAACCCTAGCCTTGATTAATTATAATCGTGTTAATTAAAGATCTTGTTAATTTGCTTCCGTTGTGTGTTCTTTGATCCATTTTAGGGTTTTTATAATTGTTATGATAATCATAAACCATCAGCAACTCCGCAGAGCTTCTTCAAATGTAAAAGTTTGATACATTACTGCATTCACGACTTTATTAGTGTTGTATTTTTATATAACTTATAATTAGAGGTGGCAAATATTGCCCATTTGGATAAATATGGGCATTTTTTGCCCATTTTTAAAAAAGGATGGGCCACTTTTTGCCCATTCTTTATAATGGATGGGCTAAACGGGCGCATACACAACAAGAAAATAGCCTTTTAGCGTCGTCTTTTAGCGTCATTTTCCTCCAAGTCGCAAATAGCGACATGTTAGCGACGTGTTAGCGACATCAATGTCGCAAGTTATGCCGCAAATCACGTCGCAACATTTATAATCGCAAATTGCATCGCAAATTATGTCGCTATTTTTGCGATATTTAAAGAACATAAAGCAATCAAAGTCGCCAATTTTGCGATAGTTAAGAACACATCGCAAACAAGGTCGCTAATTTTGCGACATTTAACAACACATCGTAAATAAAGTCGCCAATTTTACGACATTTATAAATACTTCGCAAACAAAGTCGCCATTATTGCGACGTCATATTAACAAATCGCTAATTATGTCACAGATTTTTGCGACGTGCTTAAATGTCGCTAATTATATCGCAACAATATGTATAGATTTTTAATTACTTCATAACCCATTCAAATAAATAAGTCTTAAAAAATCCATCACAAATGTATGTTAACGTAATTACGAGTATAAACTAATTTTAATAACTCGATATGTCAGTTTAAATGCGTCTTCAAATTATGTCTGAGCAACCGGCCAAAACTTAACCAAAAACCAATTAAAGAAAACTTGATGTGAGAACCAAAGGAAAGTTAACCTAGTAAAACAGACATCGAACCGAAGCTAATCTAGCCAAACCAGAGTAAATAATTTAAGTCTATTTCCTTAGGTTTTAACCCGAACTAAAACCGAAGACAATAATTATATAAAATCACAAACCAAACTGAATAAGGTCAGTTCGGTTTATAATTCTTATTTAGCTCGGTTTATCAGTTCGATTCGATTTTTAAATTTTATTTGACTTTTATTTAGTCATTGTTTTAATAATTATATTATATTTTATTTAATAAATAAAACTAGCTTAAAAAATAAAACTAGCTAACACCACCTGCTCATTCGGTTATTCATACTTACATCAAACAAACCCATCACACTTGAAAAGCACAAAGCGTATTTAGTTATTCAAACCATCACCCCGTTAAATAAGGATCTCGGCACCGTAACACCACCGATCGGATAACCACCGTAACACCACCGCTCACCACCTTCTTCTCCGGTACGAATTCTTAATTAGTTGATTCGATTTGATTTGATTTGATTTGATTGTTATGAGCTGATTTATTGATTTGATTTGATTTGATAAATTTCTGCTCAATTAGTTGTTGATTTGCTTGTTATGATAAGCTGATAAGTTGATGAGCTTATTTGTTAGGCTTATTGGCTTATTTGAAAAACCTATAAGGCATAAGCTGATTTTATTAGCTTGAGCTTGGCTTATTAGAGTTTATGTGAGGGGTGTTTGTTTCGGATTATATGTGGGCTTATCAGCTTATTTGAGTTCGGCTTGTATTTCATAAGCCCCATTTTTCCAGCTTATTTTGAGAGTTGAGGGCTTATATAAGTTTATCGTGATAAACTTATATAATCCAACAACTCTTGAAATAAGCTGGAAAATCAGGGCTTATGAAATATAAGCCGAACTCAAATAAGCTCACAAGCCCACAAGCCCACATATAAGCCGGAACAAACAGCCCCAAAGCTTAGCCAAAATCAGATAAGCTCAATTTGTTGAGCTATTCGATTTTAAGCTCGACTTGAACGATTTGACTTGTTTAAGATAATGGTTACTCTATCTTCGACTCTAGGTTATTCAACAAAAAACAAACCCACAACAAACTTGCACTTAGCCGATCATACCCCTACCCAAGAGGTTTTTATTATGGCTTTCAACTCTGCCTTATCATTGGTACTTCTAAAATGCTTGATGCATAAGATTGTACGTCCTTTCATTTAGTTCTTTCTCATGTTCCAACTCTATGTGAGAAGCTATTATCGACTTGTCATATGGAGGAGAAAAAAGTGAAGATAACATAAGTGCGGATGCTATCAGTTGCAGGTCTAACAACAGTATAACATCTATCTAGTTCTTATGTTATAGCTTCAGTCGTAAAAGTGACTCGCTTCGTTATATGCAAGATCTATACTTATGTAGGTTCTAAGATTAGGCTAGCCATTCTTTTTTGCTCGTTCATGGTATGTGCAGTATATATGCATATAATATGTTCCTTTCCATTCCTCGTGAGCCACTGATTTCTCCGAAACAAGAGTATACTTATGCTTCAAGATCTTTCCTCAATTTTGACCTCTGCATGAATCACAGCTTAAGAACAAGATGAATCAAATTCTACTTTGCCTCTAAAGGTATACCTACACTACTACAAAAAACGTTAAAAAGAACGGTGGAAACCTCTTATAAAGATCGGTTTTGAGCCGTTCTATACAAGGGTGATCTTTTTAAGTACCGCACAAATAGAGCGGTTGAGAACCGATCTAAGAAATACAATGAATAGTTCAGTTGCTATCTAAGCACCGATTGAAAAAAAAAAAAAAAAAAAACAGAATTTTACTGGAACCAATACTTTCTCAAAATTTCCACTGATTCACATAAAATACAACAATATTCAAATTCCATACTTGTTCAACAAAATCATAATCTTACAATACAAAACCAAATGACATGAAAACATACAACACGATTTCACCACCCCTGAATAAACTACATAATTCGAATTCCAATAATCCTTTCCTCGTTGAGCTGCAAATCTTCTCGAAACATCTAAACTGAAATTTAGGAGGACACTTATCAGCATATGTGACAATACATGCACTAATCATACAATTAGAAGTGAGTGACACCCTGACCTTGTTGACGATTGCAGATCCATTTGAGCTAAGGTTATCCACCATGGCTATGGTAAAATTTCCAGTAGCATATATGTTCCTATGCAGATATATTTTTATGTTCATTTGTTTATAATGTGGTCGACCCGAGTGGTTCATATCTTACTGTCCGAATCAAAAAGCGAATAATATCAGCAGGAAACTGATAGAAGCAGGTCAAAAGATTCGACGACGTTATAAACAAATGAACATAAAAATCAGCTCTTAAGTTATACTAGCTAAGAGGTGACCAGAATATGTATGTACAATTAAAATCCACGGGCTGCAGGCGAATGGGAAGAATTATTTCTGTCTGACATTAAGAAACAAAAACATCGTTTCAATCCCACACTACTAGAAACACTACACACTACTGGACCCTTGAACCAATCTACCCAAGTAATACCGAAAGTTGTACACATGTGACAGACCCAAAATTAAGAAAGAGCCATAGACCCACATCAGTAGGCGTTCAACTATATCATCGTTTTAAAGAAAACAATGATAGAGCAACACTTATAAGTCATATTCGTTGCTATAACATGTACTTCGAAATTTCGCATGAATATTAGATTGAGTAGCTTCATCAATCACTCAAGAAGCTTCATCCATTTCCTTAGCTAGATCTTTACTACTGATATCATGTGACAGTTAAGAAGAAAGTATGGTCAAGTTACATTAAAGTGTCTGTTAACCATTAAAGATAGAGCAATGAGTTTGAACTTACATGAGTAACAAGGATCTCATTTGAACTTACAGTTATAACTACCGCCAAATAAAGAACATAATTCCAGTTTCAATAACCCTTTCCTCGGTGTGACACCCTAACCTTGTGTGCTAATGGTTGCGGATCCATTTGAGCTGAGCTCATCCACCATGTATGAAGACATGTTATCACCAAAGCATACGTGTTCTGAGAAGATTTCAGAGGTTGTTCGTCATAACTGCAAGTTTTAACCATACAAAAGAGACATCAGTAGCTAATTTCATGGTGAATATATCATATACATGCTAATTCCTAAACTACCAGTAGCCAATTAAAAACTCAGTAGGCTTGTCACAATACACACTGAGTACCAAATGTTACATTACATTACAACCAATTTAGCAATTCACATTAATCGCTTATGGCCTATGTGGTTTTCTTATGTCTTATGTGGTTTTCTGACTTATGTTTCATAATCTTACTTTTTGTGGCTTATTTAAAACTTATCGGCTTATATAGACTTATTAAGACTTGATAAGTCGAAAAGTTTCAAATAAGCCACAAAAAGTAAGTTTATGAAACAAAAGCGGAAAACCAAATACACAATAAGCTCATATATAAGCCGAAAAGTTCTTTAATAAGCCACAAAAGTGAGTTTATTCAACATAAGCCAAAAACCAAATACACAATAAGCCTCCTACAACAAACACCCCCTGAACATATGTATATACATCCTTAGCCCATGTACTTGATCATACAAATTAAGAAACAAGTTTACAAATTAACCATATAAAACACCCCTTGGACATATGTATACACGAAATCAATATTGGTTAATCAAAAAATATGGTTAATTAAATAGCAACCTGAGTAACATCAGTTTGGATGTTAAGACTATCTCTTCCTTCATCATCAAGATCTGTGGGTAGTACCATTCTCTTTTATCAAATATCAATTCTGTAATAGTGGTTAGTGTTTGATTGAGTAGATCTGTGATTTTGAGAGGGTTTGTTTGGGGAGAGGGGAGAGGGGGATCTGTGATTTTGAGAGAGTTTGTTTGGGGAGAGGGGAGAGGGGGATCTGTGATTTTGGGGCATAGGGTTTTGTGTTTAAGTTTTGGTGAAATTTTAAACTTTTGATAAAATTTTGGTGAAATTTTAAGCTTTTGATAAAATTTTGGTGAAGCGGGGTATTGAGATTATAGCCCGCTAAAAAGATTTGGGTGAAATACATCGGTTCTTTTATCAACAACCGCTTTAATTAAATACGAAATTAGTTAGAACGGCTTTTATCCTAACAACCGATCTTTTCCTCTCACTTTCCCATATAAAGATCATTTTTTAACAAAACCACACTATATGGAGTGATCTATTTAACCTTTTGTGTAGTAGTGCTATGAGTATGTCAATTACCGCATATGCATCCAACATGCCCGGGTCTGTTTGCTCCATATTGTGATGTAATCGCTTGCTTGTTGTAATTTAGTCGGGTCTGTTTGGTATGGCTTAGTATAACTTGGGATCATATCGGCCATATATATTTTTGATGAATTGATGCATGTTGTATCACAGGTTCACGCACTTAGATCATCTAATTGAAAACTACACTAAAGGGATAGAGCAAGGTGTTTGTCGATGCAACAGCAAAAGCAACATGGGTATGTTACAAAACTTTACTTTTTGACTCCTTAATAGGTAGCTTAATTATTTGACCGACGCCATTGGGTTTTGATATACAGATAGTATATTTAATTCTTACGTAGAGTTACATGCAAACCCAAACACCATCTCTTACATTGCATTTTACATGAAGATAGAAGAATACCCACTAGTTGCCTGTACAAACGTGCTTCTTCAATCCTGATGATTTTATCTCTAAATCAAAAGCTAAGCTGAATAGAAGGTTGCCTCTCCAGTCCTAGTAATTATACCTCTTTAATCTTAAATTTAGCAGAACTGCAGAACATGTCACTTAGATATAAGAAATTAGGGATGAATGTTAGATCGGTTATTTACTTTATGATTATGCTTTTGTTACTTAGGGTTAGGTCTTGAGATTTAGGTCAAAATTTGTGACAACGAGTTCGTTAGACATCTCCGAAGAACTGATATCGACACATGGTAATCTCGGCATCAACGAGTAGGTTTAGAGGTGAAGGTTAGCAAGTTACACAATATGTTTTCTCGTTGTAAGTGTGTATGTGCTTATTGAAGTATTTTGTCTCTGTTTTGCAGTGCGAAAGCCGCAGCTTGTGAGTTTAAGTCTCTAAATTATATCCGTCATAGTTTTGTTGCGTGAATCCCTTATATGTAAGTCTTTCTTTCATATTCTGATTGTCTTTCATATTCTGATTGTTGTGGTTGAATAAATAGTTTGTTGCACAAGCTCTAATCGATATGGAATTATATGTAATGTTTTTAACCATCTAATACGTCCATCACATCTGAGAAAGAATTACCAGCTGCTGAGATCATTCCCTTAAAGGTAACTTTAGCCTTCGGGCTTAAACTATCATTTGGTCATACCTTCCATTTTTGTTATATGTATCGACTAGTTTCTAAAGAGAGCGTTGAAATCTTTATGTCGATTCAAATCTTTTCTGATATCGAGTGAGCTGTTACCTGGTGGTCCAGATAATCTGAGATCTACCAGCGGGGCAGGTTTTGTGTATTTTGCATTTGCCTTTACCACCATTGCGTGTTGGTGGTGAGATGTGTCGGGGCACGCAACTGTAAATACTTTTTATTATTTCTGTATCTGCTAACCCTTTTTATATTTTGCAATAACTACTTTCTGGTAACTATGTAAATGACTAACTTGTTAGATTCTGTAAACGCAGTTATATACATATTTAGAGACGACAATGGATACTATAGTATTGCTTCCCCGTTTCATGGAATTATTTAAAGATGCGAAAAGTCACTCAGACTCGCCAAGTGATCTTGCTCTTACCTTCTTGACTTTTGGTTAATAACGTCACCAATCTTGTACATGCTTAACATCTTTTGTGCCAGAGTTGATACTCATTCCCCTGTTTCTTACAGATTTTGTACCTTGATGCAGTTTTAAATTTGGCTTTCGCACTGAGCCTTCTTTGTTTCATAATAATGCATGCGTCTCTTCTTTCGAACAATACCACTTTTGTTGAGGTAGTCATGAGATAAATACTGTTCTCATATACTTTCATCGGATTTTAAATGCTCCCTTTTCTATTTGAAACATTTCAACTATTTTCTTATCTTTCTTTTCGTTGCAGCATCATTGAAATTCATGGACAGGTCTTTGGATCTTGTTAATATCCTTATGCATGAGATTCAGGATACACAGTTAATCTAGAAAAGTAAAAGGGTGCTTGAGGTATACTTTGTTTATTAATATAAAAAGTAACTTTATGCACCCTAGCTTTCATTCTAGTCTTGTGTAACAAATAGCGTATATGTTATGATTTGAATAATATGAGAGCAGAGAGTAGATGGTTGCGATTATGTAATTTTGCTTTGACTTGAGATAGGAAAAAGTTAGATTACCTATGATAATTGTGCCTTTTTATAAGCTGTTACTCAAAGCTATTACCTAAATATCCTTTGCGTCTCTGTTAACAGATTGACTTACGTATGTGTAAAGAATACTTATCTATATGATTTCAAGCTTATTTTCTTTCTTGAGGTCTATTTAGGTTACAGATTTTTAGTTTAATTCGATTTTTTTATTGTCTACAGTTTTTGTGTTCTAATTAGTTAGAATTCCTTGTTTGTGTAGGATGTGTTATTCAAGTGACTTTGTCAACCGACTAGTATGCACTTTCCAGGTAGAAAGATCATCACCTCTGCACATTTGATTTGTCACTGTGCTAACACTTGGTAATTTTCTATTTATTTATCTATTAACATGAGTTTTTAACCAAATAGTTATCCTCTGCTGGTGAAAAGATGATTATGGCACGTGATGGTGTCTGAAATGCTATTTGTGCAGAAGCAGCTAAAGTTGCTGTCGTGGACTGTCACAAGATATAGCAGATATAGCGGTTTGTCAATGTTTGTTAAAGCTGCTGTGGCGATGACGACAATGTTTATTGTAGAACAATTGCAACTTCGATATACCACTCTTTTATGTTTGTACTTAAAAAATGTTAAGACTCTCTGAGCCCCCTACTTGTAATTTTTGTAAGTTGTAACGCTGTAATAATATGGATAAATTTTTTCTCATGCAAGTTTTTATTATATTTGTATCGCATTTAAATTCCGATTTTGTAAATAAGATACATGTAGAGACGGTGCTCAAGAAGAGTGGCACAAAAGACCCCCTCAAGAAATAGCGACTTTAGTAGCGACTGGAATAGCGACATATTCTGAATTTAGCGATGTTTTTAGCGATGTAAATAACTACGACGCTAAAAAACAGCGACACAAATGGTGACATGAAATCGCTATTTGGTAGCGACATACTACGAGAAGTCGTTATACTTGTCGCTAGATATAGCAACGTAATTTCAGAAGTCGCAAAATCTGCGACTCGTTTACAGCGACTTAGGAGTTGACGACGCAAACAATGTCGCAGGCATAAAATACATCGCTAAATTTATCGCTGAAAATGTCGCTGAAGGGCCTTTTTCTTGTATATGTAAGAAACTAAATGGGCTTAACGGGCGCACTTATAAAATACAAATTAGTATACTCGACTAATATTTTTTATTAATTTTTTTATTACCGGCTTTCAAACAAGTATTTTTATTTTTTAATTGTAGGTTTTTATATGTTTTTTCCCTTTTTTAGCTTGCGCCCGTTTAGCCCGCCCATTTTGCCCGCCCGTTTTGCCCGTGCCCATTTAGCCCGCGCCTGTTTAGCTCGCCGCCCGTTTAGCCCGTTGCCCGTTTAGCCCGCCGCCCGTGCCCGCCCGCCCGTTTTGCCACCTCCACTTATAATGCTCCCTTCCCTTTAATGAAGAAAGCAGGAGAGGAAGTTAGTTTCATAAATCTGCATATCCATTTAACAACATTTGCGTACGGCCCCGCGGCCAAGCGCGAGCTTCATACCTTGTTCTAAAATAACATGCATGCCAAAATCTGATTTCCAACCTAAATTAAAATAAACAATTTTTAAAACACGATGCATTGTCTTTGACACCCCTTTTCTTTCAAACCCAAGGTGAGACCAAATCCTACCTCCAACCAAACAGCCCCTAAGTGTTGGGTAGCTGGTTTCGGAAGAGTCAATATTATGAGTTTATAAGTAGGCAAAAATGAATCAACATTCGCAATCTGCAGCCTGCAGGCCGGCTACTGTATTTTTGCTTTAATTTTTCAGTTACATCTTTAGGAGTCGTCTTTTTTTGACAAAATCCTGTTAAAACTGCACATTTGTATCAATAAGTATTAAGGTCAATGTCCCTACATCAAATGAGAAACGTAACAAACTTCAGGTGATCTTACCGTCAAATATGCATGATCTATGCTTATTTGGAGCACATATAACATATACAATGATGTAACAGCTACTAGTGTTTTGAATTTTCACAACTTACGACAAGGATCCATCGCTATACTTAAAACGAATATGTGGGTGATGGGTTCAATGCATAAACACTCTTGGATCAGTCACCATCCCAGTCAAAGCCGAAGCTGCAGCAGTGTAAGGAGACGCTAGATAGATCTGACCTTCTTTGTTTCCCATACGACCCGGAAAGTTCCGGTTAGTGGTTGATAAGCAAACCTATCATCATAATTCGATGTTATTTGGAAATTCCCATCCCAAGATTGATTTACATATTGGCATTTGTAGTTTGCAGTATGTTAGCAAAAAAGGTATTTGTTGTCAAGAAAATTCTTGCCTGAGGTTCATTCATGCGTGCATATATGTCGAGTGGACCACCAACACAAGCACCACAACTAGGACTACTGGGTGATTCACAGCCAGCTTGTTCAAATATCTGGGAACAAGTTTTGCCACTGGATCCTGGCACCGGTAGGGTATACAAGTCCATCCAGACCTAACAAATGTATAAAATTCAGCATACTTGAGGCTTGTAATCTAATTATCTATTAATGTGACCATGAATTGCTACACAAACCTTTTGAGTAGCAGGGACAATGAATGTAGGAACTTTGACCTTATCGCCCTGCATATTACACAAAAGATTCACTTGTACATAACACAGAGCAATTGTTTATCCACACAAATAACCCTACATATTATCTTCATTAACTCAACCAAGAAAGTAAATGTAAAAGAGGTATGAATTTGAGTAAGCATTAGTCAGATAATTAGTGGCAATAACACAAAGGGAAAGACTACTCGGATGCGCTTTTCTTGTTAAAGAATTGTAATAATCATTTTTGAAAAGAACAGGAGTAATAAAACGTAAGACGTGAAATTTAATTATCACAATGTATGAGGTAAAAATTGTGTGATGTTCAAAGTTCAAACAGCTTACCGAAGCTAGCAAAACTTTGGCAGCGGCTAGGAAATCTTCAGTTTTACCTCCAGTGCATGATCCGATGTATACTCTATCTAGTTTCACATCCTTGCATTCCCTTGCTAAACCACGATTGTCGGGAGAATGAGGCTGCAATGTACAAAATAACACATTTACGTGAGCCATATTTTTTTTTTGTTAACAGTTAATGAAAAGAATACTGAGTTGAAACAAAGAGAGCAATATATCTAACCTTTGCCACCAGTGGCTCCAATTTTGTGACATCAATTCTGTACTCATTGATATATCTGTATTCAAAGTCGAACAACACTTTTACATCAAACATTTTCAAGAATAACTTAGAAACTAGGTTGACACATAGCCTAAAAGTTGATTAAACGAGTAAACATTGAGTTACCTTGCTTGAGTATCACAGTACACTGGTTCAAAAGAGACAGAAGTTTTGCCCTGCACCAGTATAACACGAAAAGTGTGGGTTTTAAAACCTTAGACCTTTAAACACGTTTAAATGAAATATGTCTTCATTGCTTGATTTCCAGTATATTTATATAATCATACGTTTAAGAATAACTACGGAACACATAATCTTATTTTCATAATATACAAAATGAAACTAACCTCTAGGTATTTGAAAGTAGTAGCATCGGCTTGAACAATACCATTCTTACCCCCAGCTTCAACAACCATGTTGCACAAAGTCATTCTTTCTTCCATCTGTGTAATGCAAGTGACGAGTAATAAACATTTCGTAATGCTACTAAAGAGAAATCTAATAAATACTTTTTCGACGTAGATCGAAACACTTACAGATAGAGTTTCAACAGTTGAACCAACAAATTCCATGGCTCTATATGTTGCTCCAGATACTGATATTTCACCAATTATCTACATTGAAAAGATTCGTGAGTGAATATGGTGCAATTACAGTGAATTCACGTATACAGAAAGGCACAACACATGACCAGAACAATTCAAATTGTGTGCCTTTAAGCTCATTACAAGAATTGAAAAGACCCGTTCCCTTTTAGCTAATTTTCTTCGTTTGACCCATATGCCCATTTTGATATATAACACAATCCCAAATAGCAACCTTTTTTAGTAAATAGGTCAAAATTTCCACATTAACAAGTTACATATACAAACATGTCATTAGGTTTTACATGCACGATTATAGGCTTAACAAAAAACTGTAATAGGGTAAAACACACTTACTTGTAAGATCAAATCCTTTGCAAGCAGATAATCTGGCATTTCGCCATCCAACACAAATCTTAAGGTTGGCGGTACCTATTGAATATAGTCATAAAAAAAAGTACAGATTCTTTTCATCGACTTTACACCTGTAGTAAAAAACAACAGAAGACTGCCAAATCATTTACAAACCTTAAGCAAAAGCTTTCCAGTCCCCAACGCAAACCCAGCATCAGTGTTACCAATTCCTGTAGCAAACTCGCCAAATGCTCCAGCAGTGCACGTATGGGAATCAGTACCAACGAGGACCTGAAGGAAAAGTAACATGTAAAGGAGTCAGTGAAACAGTTTTGTATATAAACTGAATATTTCTTACAAAGCCAAAATGCAGTCGGTCGTAGTTATTGACACGCAAAAAAGGATCAAACTTTTAAATTTTCTCTATTTTGGAAAACACATTCGGGAAGTTTGATCCTTTAGTGCGTGTTACCTAAATGAAAACCAGACATATTTTTCTCTTTGAAGAATATTCACCTCTCCAGGTCTGCAATGGCCTTCTTGAGCAAGAGCAATATGACATACACCTTTATAATCAGGATTAGCCTACAAAATCATGGCGTAATCTAATAAATTCCACTTTATGTGCCACATTACACATTGTAGGAAAATAACTATCATTGTACCTTGAAATTACCACGGTCTGTGATATCGTAGAAATACTTGATGTTTTGCTCGTTGGCAAAATCCCTTAAGATATCAACATTCCTGTTTGCTCTTTCATCACTTGTGAATATGTAGTGGTCCGGTATTAAGACAACCTTTTCACGGTCCCAAACCTTAAAATGATCAAATTCATTCATATAAAGTCAATCCTTAACGGAATATGGATTTGAGCATTGCTAAAAGTATAAATGATACTACCTCCGTCCCTAAATAAGTGTCCGCTATGATTTTTTGCGGTCTTGTTTGTTTAATGTTGACCGTAAATATTAGTTTTTGTGTTATATAATATTTGATAAAAATTATACCAATGAAATTTCATTTAAAGCTCAATTCACTCATATAATTTGCATCAAGTATTATGTAGCACAAACATAAACATTTACAGTCAAAGTTGAACAAAAAAGACCGAAAAAAGTCAACGTGGACACTTATTAGTGACTCGTATTCCATTTATTCTAAATTTATAATTTTTGTGCTTGTTTTGTATTGTTTCCTCGTCTAACTATAATTAAGCTTCGTCCGACTAGTCATTTAATGAGTTGAGTTATTTTGCATCTTTTTTTTTTTTTTTTTTTTTTTTTTTTTTTGGTAACCGTGATTTCCGACTCATTGGCCGACTAATCCACGGGGTTTGAGCCCACCGCCACACAGACTCAAACCAGGTAAAGCCCTCCCTTTTCAGGAGGTTGGCGTGACCACCTCCTGAAAAGGGAACTAATTCTAACCATTCATAGCTTAAAATTAAATCCCATGAAAAAAAACACGAAGGTGCATTTTTTGCCAAAATGTCAACATATTGGAAAAAATTGGCGGAAAGATTAAAATTGTAAATTTGACAAAAAATATTAACTTAAAGGTGATATTTCACTAGTGATAAAAACAATAAAATATTACTGGTGATAACACAATGAAATATTACCAGTGATATTTAATAAACATAGTTGTCACCAGTGATATTAAGTGATATTTAATTGTTTTTTTCACTAGTTAAATATTGATAAAAATCAGTTCGTAAAATATACAACTTTAGTCTATGCGCCGATTTTTGAAACTTTTGGACTTTTTGGCAAAAATGATTCTCCGGGATTTTTTTAAATCTTAAATTAATCTCCACCTTTAAATCAAAATAAAATGAATTGTACAAATCTGTCCCTTATGAGAAAAAAAACAAAGCTGCATTGTCATTTAATTTGTAGAATAAAACCTGAGCAAAATCAAAGGCTGTACCTTTGCATTGTCCCCAAACTCTTTGTTGAACACCCCAATAGCCCCAGGGCCACAAACATCATGTGTCATTAGCACGTCAACATTGACCCAAACATTTTCACCGGGGCTCACCTTTGTTTTCTCAGAAGCACGAGCAAATATTTTCTCAGTCATTGTCATCCCAGTCTTCACCTGAAACAAAACAACAAGATTCATCCAATCATTAATATACTGCAACACATAATGAAACTACTCCAGTTTTGCAATTTTTTTATCACTAGGGCTGCTCATGTGATCTGAAACAAGCATCACCTGATAAGTAACTCTATCCAAACGGGCTACTAGAGATAGTCTTTAAAATGTTTCAAGCTGTTGTTATGTCAATGTGGGTGTATTCGGGCATGCCAACAAATAGTTAACGATATATTAATAAATCTGGTAGTTGAATTGGTAATTCGGTAACTCGGTCGGGTTGACTTGATGATCGAATAATGAATCGGTTATTTGATCGAGTTGGCTCGGTGGTCGAACACGTGACCCGGTGATTCGACCGGGTTGACCCGGTGTTCGATCGCGTGACGTGACTCGATCGGATTGACCTGTTGGTTGAATCAGTGAACCGGTGACTCGACCAGATTGACCCATTGGTCGAATTGGTGACCTGATGGTTCGACTAGATGGCTTGGTGAATCGATTCGGTTGACTCGATCGATTTCGTAACTCGGTGACTCGACCGAGTTGATCCGATGATCGAATCCGTAAACCGATAGTAAAAAACAATATTTGCAGTTTATAATAAAAAATGTTAAGAATTTTTCATTTCCAACAAATGAAACTACGCTTTTTGTATTAGATGATAATAACATGACAACATAAACAGAATAATTGTTTGGTTTTGATACAAATGAAGTTAAATTCAACATGGAACCCATTATACTCCCTCCGTCTTAAATTAATAGTCCTCGACAAACATTGTTTTAGAAAACATAACTATCATTGTATTCTCTCTCTTACTTTTTTGTAAAATAATATTTTTAGCCTTATGCAATTAATTAAAATTTTATATATACTTTGTAATTTTTAGTACCAGTAGGTGGTGTGCAATATGGTAATTTTGTTATATTACTTACGTCTATTTTTAAAAGGGCACTATGATTTTGATTTTGAGACGTTTTGAAATAGTATACATGATTATAAAGACGGAGGTTACAGAAAGATGGTAGTTAATCTCTCCTATTTATAAAAAAAGATATATTGATGTCCTCATTTTAACCTTAACATCAACAAATCTTAATCATTAGATTATTAATCTAAACGCAAAATATAATTTTTACCATTATATATTAAGTTTTATAACAACTTTTGTAACAATTTTTTTAACAACTTATTAAAAAAAATACTTTTCTTTTGAGTTGAAATACTTTTAATCTATTTATTCTTTTTTATTATAATTTTATAATATTTTTTAAAATTTTGTACTTTTTAATTTAAACATTCATTTGAATATATACATTTTAATATTAGTTTGACTGAAAAAAAAAGTCAATCTGTAAATAAAGGATGGACATAAGAAAAGAACTCAACTGAGCCAGTTGTTGATGGTTTACGTTGGGATGTTTGTGGTGTCATAACAGAAAGGATCTTCTTTTGATGCTTGAAAGTTGTGATCACTTGTGCATGATCTACACCTGCATCTTTCTGAGATATCTCAATATTCAGAAACTAGTTAGCTGAGCATGAATAATTCAGTATTGAAATATTGTTATTTATGAAAAAAAAGATTATAGCAACTACCAACCTTGTTGAAGAACAAGGAAGAGCCTGCAGAGAAGAGCGAAGAAGTTGCCATTCTTAGAAATTATGAGAAGAAATTAATTGGCAGTTGGTAGCACAGTTTGGTTCTTTTGAAAATGAAAAAATTTCACGTTTGGTCCCTATCGTTTACACTAAACATAAAGTTCGGTCTTTATCTCAAACTAAGTGCACAGATCGTTCTTATCGTTTACACTTTGGATCAAAATTGGTCCCTATCTTGGATGACCGTTATCTTTTGTTGTTAAATCGTGTGAGTGAAGGGGCATTATGGTCCTTTCCTTACATTTATTAACTAATCAATTATTCACCTTGACTATCCATTCCATTAAACACAAACACAAGACACAATATAACCATTCTTTTCTTTTTTTCTCTTTCTTCGTTTCATCTACATCTTTTTATTCTAGATTTGTTCTTCCTTTTTTATTCTAGATTTGTGCTGGCGATGGCTACTGGTGTTTGAGGTAGCAGCGGGTTGGTGGTTGATGGTGGTCGGATCTGGTATTTGACAACCACCATGGTCACATCTCGAAATCAGATCCGGTCAACCACCAAGATCCAGTGTGTAAAAATCCTAGATATTTTGATTTTGTTTTAACTCATCATCTCTCGAAAGATGGGTATGACGAAAGATGGGTATAACTCATCATCTCTTCATACACGTCGAAGTTGATCTCATTTCCATTTCCTTCATGGGTTTCTTCTTTCACGTTGTTTCCTTCATGGGTTTTGTTTTTGATCCCATTTCCTTCATGGGTTTTGTTTTCAAGGCTGTTTCTGACATGGGGTTTTTTTTTTTTTTTTTTTGCTAAGGTTTAAGTTTAGCTGGGAGTTGAAGTTTTCTGAAAGTGGGTCATAGGAGTTGAAGGTGTAGGGAAGGGTGTAACCGTTGTTAAGGTTAACGGTGTAGCGACGGTGGTTGAGGTGGTCAGCGATGCTATGGGGTCCACGTGGCGTTGGTGAGGAGGGATGTAGTTGGAGTAACGAGGGGGTTTAGATGTGACTTGGGAGTAGGAAGAAGGTGGTGGTTGGGATTGGGATGAGTTGGAAAATGTGTGTGTGTTTTTTTGAGTGTATGTTTAGGTGAAAATGTGAAAGGTTGAAGATGATGGGGTGGGTATATGAAGAAGGTGGAGTCATAGGGTGGTGGTAGGGGCAATTGATGCTTCATACTTCATAGATAGGCGTGGGTGTGAGATTATTTTTCTGGAAAGAGAGGGTTTCGTTAATTGTTAAAGAGACTGATGAAAAAATGGGGTGAGGTGAGTGACCAGTTTCAGAGAAAAGCATATGAAAATGATGGGGGTGTGTGTCTTGGAGCTCATAAATTGCAGCCTTTAAGACACAAAACTGAATCTTATTTGATTGAATCTGGGTTGTAGGTGAGATGAAAACAAGTGAGAGAGATAAGATCTGGGTTATCGGTGGTGGTGGGGTGTCCATCGTGAACCACATCAATTGTACCATTGTTGCTTTAATTTGCTTGTGACAACGTAAAACATGTCACCATCTGCTATGGATCACAAGTTAAACACAAAAGTTACTTTTTGAAGTATAAGTCTTGAAAAGTCACTATCAATTGAAACCTATGATTATAGCAGCCTTGACCATATTGTATTATGTCGCTCATATTGGTTTCTTTGTCATAGTGTGTGTCGGTGATGATTTATAGAGAGAGATAAAAAGATAAGTATGAAAAAAAAATTAAAAAAAAATGTGAGTGTATTTGAATTATATGCAGAAAAACAAGTAAAAGACCAAATTACCCCTCCCTTCATATCACTTAACATAGAAAACTAACCCTTATCCAAGATAGGGACCAATTTTGATCCAAAGTGTAAACGATAGGGACGATCTATGCACTTAGTTTGAGATAGGGACTAAACTTGATGTTTGGAGTAAACGATAGGGACCAAACGTGAAATTTTTTCTTTGCAAATATTTCCTTTGACTTAAGGCTGGTTTTATTCATCACAAAAAATAATTTTTTATTTTAAGAGTTATGTATACCTCTTTCTAGCATATTAGTATGGTACTTGCGTAATACGATGACGGGTATTCCGTATTCGGTGACGATTTTTGTAGTAAACAAATGTTACTTTCTTCTTACCCACTAGGTTTGCATTCACATTAATGTTAAAGTTGTAAAAAATAAAATTGAAATAAACTTATTAAAAACAGAAAAAAAAAACTAAAATTTAATAAAAAGATACTATCAAAATGGATATCGGATTAAAAAGCACAAAATTTTAAAAAATATAGTGTAATTAAATTATAAAAATAATAAATTAATAAAAAGATTTTTCAATTTAAAACTAAAAATGTTATTTTAAAAGTTTGTTACAAAAGTTTTTTACTTACATATGATATAATTGTGAGAAAAAATTAACAACTTACTTTACTTAAAAAGTAAAAAAGTATAAAAAATCAGTTTTCCTATTTTTAGAAAGTCTCAAATGCTTTATAATGTACTTATAGATATCACATGAACAAATCTCGTTCATTCAAACCAATTTTTCATCCTTTTTCTTAAAAAATAAATATCTCAAAAACGGTAAATCGTCAAATGACAAAAAAATACACCATTATAACCAGAATTAAATCATCTTTCTATCGAGAGACACATATATATACTTTCGACGAACTTTTATTTTATGAGAAAATCATATATGATTCATATCACTGGTCATATATGATTTTCCAAAATCAAAATCATATATGATCCGTGATACGAATCATATATGATTTTTTCAGAATTTTATTATCGAAAGCTTATATACATGTGCATATCGATAGAAAGATGATTTAATTCTAGTCACGATAGTATATGTATCGTTTTGCGTAACGATTAACGGTTTGTGAAATATTTAATTTTTAAAAAATGGATTTTTCGGTTAGATAAAAAATGGATGCGTATTATGTAACAGCCCGAAAATTTTGACCAACGTTTAAACAAAGATTTTTCGAACATTTACGAAACTTGTTATTTATTTTCGATAATTTAACAAAGATCGTGTTAACTAAATTTAAATTTATTTTGAATATTTTCTTTCAGTTTATGAACTGAGAAATTTAAATTTTTTACGTTTACGTTTCATAAATTAAATAATTATTATTTAAATACTTGTAGTATCTTTCGACGTTTTAAACGTCGGACTAGACAAAACTAATAAAGATAATTGTTGAGACGATTCAAAACTAAAACTTTGAAAATATGAAGAAATAGTATTTTTCATCATATTCTAAAACGTTGCTAATAATGTGAATATTAGAGTTTACATTTTATTTTTACGTTAAAATCTAACCGAAATAGCTAGATTAATTAAACGAGCATTTAAATAAATAATAGAAAATATTTTCAAAGCGCGACGAACTAAGGACTCATTTTTATTGGAAAAATGATTTTAAAAACGATGACGCAAGTCTCGTGTCTTGAATCATCCGTTAAGTCGTCCGAACGAGTCCCGAACCGTTTATTATTAAACAAATGATAAAATGTTACACTTTAGGCCCTTGTAAAATAATTGCAACATATGCCCTTAACTATTCTAAACCTTGCATATTGACTTTTATAACTTTGAAGGGTATAAATAGGTGAACTAGGGTTTCATCTTCATTTCTAACACAAACCCTAGCCTCCATCTTCAACACACACACACATATCTCTCTCTCTTTTCTCCTCCTTGGCCGAAATTCACCACAACAAAATCACCATTTTCATAATTTTTACAAGCTCGAATCCTATCAAAATTTATTCGTCTATGATCATCACAACTAATGGTGATGTTCATCTACTCATTTGGAGCCTTGAAGAAGGAGTTATAAAGAACTTATGGGGCTGAAGTTGAAGACTATATTAATTGGTTAATGCATGTCTAGATCTTAGTTAGATCTATGATTATACGGGTCTAACCAAAAAGATCTATTTGGTGTATCCGTCCTTTCGTTTTTAGATCTCGGATCTAAGGTCTACTCCACTTTTCTCTTGATTTTGATCTTTTCATTTTATTTCTTATATTAACTAGATCTCATATATGCTGAAAATATATATATAAGAAATAAATAATGAGTATTTGGACATTGTATATGAGTTTTTGACCCTAAAATGAAGGTAAACAAGCTCTAGTAACGATTTGATTTATAACGACTTTTGAACCGTAAAAAAAACAGATTGCATGTCGAAATCAGTAGGTTTGAGATACTGAAAAATTATATATTAAGATAGATAATTGTTTTGTGATTAATTCCCTGGGTGGCTCGTCCCGTGACGAATTTTAGAAAGCAAGATATGACCAAAATAGTGAAAACTAGTCAGATCTGAACATACAGTTTTGATGGACTGTTTTCTCGTAAAATTTATATACTGACCTACGAATATGTAAAACTAAAAGTTGTAGATAAAATCATGAAGAACTAGAATCAATTGGATTATTTACCAATTCCTTACGGTTTGGAAATGGTGGCTAAAATAGTGAAAACTAGTAAGATCTGAATATATTGTATTCACGGACTGTTTTCTCATATAAGAACTCAGAATCATTGAAAAAGGTAAAACTGTAGGTTGTAGATAGAACCATGAAAAAGTAGAATCAATTGGATGGTTTACCAGTTCCTTAAGGTTTGGAAATGGCGACCAAAATGGTGAAAACGAGTTTGGCTTCCCAAAAACAGCCAACTCTTCTAAGTTAAGAAATGGGTTAATTAGCTATGAAAAGTATAAATTTGGGATAATTAGACTTATAATCAGTATAGTACATGAGTTAATAATGGTTTTGGTAAAAAGAACACACTTAGATGATTTACGGTTCAAGAGATATGAACAAATTAGCGGGACATGTCGGGAAAATTATAATAAACGGACTATACCCCATTAACATAAAAAGTGATGTTTTCATACAAACCGACGTGGTAGGACCCACTTGTCGGGAATTTTAGACTTAATTATATACTGATAATTATGGAACCCGGGACCTGACCAACATAAAATATTAAGTGTACGTGTTTATGATGCATTTTAGAACCCAAAAACTATACAAAGTGGACTTGGGCCATAAAAGCCCAACTTACACTTGTAATGGCTATTGGGCCATTATTGGACCTGAGATTTATAACCAATTTAGAGTAGTATACTGAATTTAAAATGGACTTAAGTCATATACTTGGGTAGTGGACCACTATTGGGCTTAGGATGGGCTAAAAATGTCAAATTGGATATTACACTAAAATGACTAAGTTTTCATCTAAAAGTTTTATAAAGAATCATAAAACTTATGCAATGTCCAAGAACTCATTGAAATATACTTATTATATATATGTACGATTCACTTATCGTCTCTAGCCTAAGACGTGCCTCGTTATCTTTAGGTCTCGTATGATCATGTATCGACCGTTGACATTTATTCTCGATTAACGTTCGTTCTCTATTAATTATTGTGACGATTGTATCAGGTGAGTCTATAGCCTCGCTTTTAACATGTTTACTTGTTTTATAAAACCCGCGAGGGGGATAACATGCTTGTTTTATGATGGTTGAGTAAATACGTCTTTTAGGAAAAAGAGCGTAATTATGGCAAGTATTAACAAGTGACTTAGGAAAATCACAAGTTATGACCCAAAGTGGGGATCGTTCTCAAGGAGGCTTGGTGTGTGTGTAATGAAATGATTAATTATGTGATTATATGATTATGAGAAAGAAAATAGAAATGGGATAAGAAGACAATGACGGTTACGATGACGGATTATACTAAGACGAAAAGGTCGTACACGTAAAACCGTAAAAGCACCAAAATTAAAAATTTACTCTAAAAATTCCTAAAAGATTGCAATAAATCCTAAATAATGTAATTAGAGTTTACAAAAAATCTAAAATCACCCAAACATTTTAATTAATTAAATAATGATTTTTTAATACTAATTAAAGCCCTAAAAATCAATTTAATTAACAAAAAGCCCAAAATGAGTTTTATCATTTTGTAAACCTTTAAAATACCCTAACTTAATTTAAAACTATTTTTGAAAATTTTAAAATTAATTAAAACTATTTAAAAACAATTAAAACTTTTAAAAGCTATAAAAACTTAAAATAATTCTAGAAAATAACCGAAAGACCCTAAAAATATTTGGAAAGTTGTAAAATTCCTAATTAAGTGTCTAGAATCTAGGAAAAATATAAAAACTTAGAAAATTAGACTTTTAATTTTTAATAATAAAATAATATTAAAATATTAATAAAAATCCAAAAATCCTAAAAAATTCTAAAAAGTTGCAAACTAGCTTAATTTAACCTAAACAATACAGAAATGAACTTGAAATTACCTAAATACCCTTATTGGGCCTAGAAAATGGGCTAAAGTCCAAACAGTAGAATGGGTCCAATAAGAAAAAGTGGCCCAAATTAGCCCAAAAACCAATAATTGACTCAAAATTTGATTCTGAGCAACTTTTTCCAAAGGCCCAAAAACTGAAAGTGTGAGATAAGCAAGCTTATACCAAACAACTTATTCTTAATGGGCTTTTTGGCCCATTAAGCTATAAGCTAATGCCATAAGCTCAAATTAGACACACAAGCTTCTTTTGAGCTAAACAAGACTTCTATAAAAAGAAATTTGAAATAAGCCAAAGGAATAAGCCTGAAAATGCAAAAAACAATCTATAGAAAACGACAAAATAGTCGTTTTTGAGTTCTAGGCTATCCCAAGAGCTGATTCAAATTGCAAAAGCTTTTAAATGACTTAACTAAGCTTAATCAACAAAAAGTTTTCAAATAAGTTGATTCAATAAGCTGGAAAAAGCAAATAAGCACTTATGAAAAAGTCAAATAAGTTGGTTTTCTAGCAAAAAGTCAAAGTCAAAGTCCAATAAGCTCCAGTTCAATCAAATGGGTCAAATAATGAAGATCTATCACAAAAAATAAGTTGTTGCAGGTATGGATAAGCAAATATAGCTTATTGATAAGCTGAATGAAAAATTGCACTAGTAGGGGCTAGTTTTGGGTGTTGAGCAGTGGGAACTTTTTCCACTGCTTGACTTGTTGACTTTTTTTGTCTTTAGTGACTTTTTTGGAGATTCAGGTTACACAAAGGCACCCAATTGATCAGTGGATCAAGAGGAGTCAAACACAACAAAGAATCACAATCACAATCACCCAGTTTGTACAGTTTAATCAATCAATCACCAGATCTGACACAGACATGAACACTTAAGCAGTTGAGGTTCAATAAGCACTTAGAGCACAATTCAGCCAGCCAAACTTAACCACATGCATACACAAGAAATATTAAACTTAAATAAGCAAGTCTAAACAGGTTTCATGCATTGATTCAAAGTATTAAGCAAGATTCAAGCACTTAAAGTTACTGATGAACACAAGAACATGCAGTTTACACTTTTGCTGATGCAATTGACCAACAAGCCAAATTCCAACCTCCAAATCTTACAAACAGGTTATAATAACTTTGTTTAAACCACTTTTAGCCCTAAGCATGCATACACCCTAAGTGTTCCCAAGATCCTAGGTCAAAACAATCAAGAACAAAGATTTTATAGCAGATTGTTTAATATGGTGTTTCAAGGTTGAAAACTTGCAGCAAAATGCACTCAAACAAGCATATAGCAGATACCAAACATAAACACAAACTTCTATCCACACAATACCAAGTTATGATTCAAAGCAGGTAATCCCAAACACCCCTTTATCTTTTTAATCCAAAAATTAAACAAGTATAAGTGTGATTCAGTTTACCAAGTGACTAATCTAGCATACTAACAACATTAACATGCAAGATAAAGCAGATTCAAGCCAAGAAAACAACAAGAACACAAGTAGAGCACAAATCCACCAAAAATCTAAATTTTATCAGATTTTCAAGGTTTCAAGACAAACCTCATGGATGTACATCCACACCCACGAATTTTAGAGCTTATGTGCTAACAAGAACAAGCATAAGCTTCCAACAACAACCCTGCTAAGATTCAACAGAGTTAGAAGCAAGAATATCAAAACAGAAAGGTGACTTTTTGGAAAATAAACTTGATTAATGCAACTTCTTGTACCCACTCTTGATTATCCCCAAGGTATAAGCTTCACAACACCTTAATATCACAATTAGGGTGCTATGATCAGCTTATATCCCCAAAAATTCCAAGATGTACCAAGAATCTTAGCAAAATATCAAATTTTTGTCCAATGTGTAATTTCTTACACAAGGTTTACAAACACGTTTTAGGGTTCAATTTTAGTTAACATATAACATAAACAAGCATATAATTAAATGGCACTTGGTCTTTCTTCAACAAACTCAAACACAATTTCATAAACTGAAAGCAGGATTTACAGGTTTGTGAACAACGAAAAACCAAAAGCAAAGTGCAAATGTTGCACCCTAAGGCCTTTATATAGGCTACAAGTTATCTAGGAAAGCTGAAAAAAACGTAAACCTTAGCTAATGAAGTTCCAAATTTACCCTTTGAAGTTTGAAATTTTTGGAGAATCATGTGACTGATTTTGGAGTCTTGTGGTAGCTGGCATGTGAAAACTTGATCAAATGTTGTAAAATAAGCTTAGGATTTAAGCTGAATCCTTGGACGTTGGATGACTGTCCAAAATTTGGCAGTTAGCTCAAAGGTGTAGCAGGGGAATCTCATGTGGGGTTCCTTGGTGATGTAGCATGTGTTTTTGGTGTTGGGTTATGATTAAGGGAATGCTTAATCATCATTCTGGAGGTTATTGGGTGTTAATTGCAAACGGATTATGAAAGCCCAAATCATGTTCTTGAGGTGAATAGTTGTTGTTTTAATCCGTTTTCATGTTTAAACATGTGTTTTGCGCCAAATTTAAACTAATCAAAGATTAGTTAAATAATCTGGTGAGTGGGAAATGAGGTGGCAAAAAGGAGTGGTGTGATTGGTGGATTTTGTGAGTGGGACACGTGTTGGATGGGGATTAGTCTAGGTAACTTTCTTGTCTGGCCAACTTAAACCCTCCTATTCTTCTTTCTTTGCTACTTTGTAAATAAACACCCAAAAACCGGATTCCTTTGTATTTCAAGTTTCACTTTTCACACTTTTGCCCCAAATACTTTTCCAAAGTATTTTCAGGGGTATTCTTGCCATTTTGTGATTCTTGAAGGACTGATTTGGCATTTTCTTGATTGATAATGGTCTTGACTTGTATGATTGACCTTTTGGAGGACTGAAATTGCCAAGTCATGATTGATGAGGGACCATTTTTGCCATTTCTTTAAAGTCAAGGGTCCTTTTTGCAATTTTGATATTTTCAAAGGACCAAACTTGTAATTCTTGTAACTTGGAGTTCTTCTTGGTATGTTTGACTTTGAGGAGGATAATTATTGACATTTTAGTTTTGTTGAAGGACTGAAATTGCCAATTCTTCAAAGTGGAGGGCCCTTTTTGCAATTTTGACAAACTTTAGGGACCAATCTTGTAATTATGAAGATACAAGGGTATCAAGTGTCAATTCTTCTATATTGGAGGACCCTTCTTCATAAATCTTCAAATCTTCAAGGGTTTTCTTAGGAAAATCTTCATTAGGGTTTGGTTCAATGTGCGGCTTCGTTTCCCGTGTTCGTTTTTGCATGGGTATTTTCATGATATTTAATGCATTTTAAGCCCTTTTTGAACGATGAGACTATGTATAAAAGCAGTCTCATCACTCCCCCATACTAAACCATTGTCGTGCCCGCACGCAATGCTAGAATAAAGTATCGTAACATCTCCAAAATTCATTTTTATTGAATGATAAACTAGCTACACTACTACTATTGCTACTTCTTGCGTTTTAGACATAATGTATGATTTTCATCGCAAAATGGGACGTTTAGGTTCATAGAATAAGAACACGTGAATGCTTCGTTAGAAATAATTTCATCGTCCTCGATTTTCACCCCAATTCCATGCCAAGCGTGCAACGAGATCATTGTCATTATAAGTTAGTAATGCTAACACTACTCATATGCCCTAATTACGTACTTATCCTCCCAATTTCCTAATTTGTATCTCTTATATTTTATTTTGTCTTGAATGTTTCACGAGGATACATTGTTTGACTTATGCGATAATAGAGATTTAGGTCTAAAAATAGAGTCCTAACGGTGTAACCAAGACCATCAAATCAATAACCCCTCCTAATAGACAACGATGTCAAAAAATTAAGTCAACAAGAAGGATCGATAAACACGGTTTTATAATGGTTTTGAACATGAGACTTATTACCAAAACTTTTATACGCCTCCTAACGGAAGGGCCTTATTATCTTTGGTTTACCTCCATCTTTTATTCAACTTCTCCATGAAGCTTTTATTATGACTTCGGTCTTGCCTTGCCTTTTATTATCCACCTCATCGGTAGTTTTATTAGCCAAAGACGTATATCCTCACGCTAAGGCGAATTTTGGATCTTTAAAGCTTCAAAGATTAAGGCTTGATTCACTTTCAATTTTGCATAGATTTTTCGGCCTTGTGGGGCTTCAAATTGTTTGCTTGATTTAGGTGAGCACTTGAAATCTTATTATTGGGTGAAGCTTTTGATTATTCGGGTGACAATACTTCAAAACTGTGACGCTGGCGATACCTTAATGTCTTCCCAATTTAATTACACGGAAGCTACTAGAAAAGACTAGAAACCCAACAATCAAGACTAAACCGCTAAGTCAATATTTATTAAGCAAAAAATATTTACATGCGAAGGGAGAATAAGCAAACAACGAGAACACATGAGTTTTTGAAAGAATACGAGTACTCTACGTTTAGCATAGTAACTTATAATTAACCCTATCATTTCTCGTCCTCATTTAAGAGACTTAGCCTAATGTGAAGTTAAGGAATCAAAGCTAAGTGCTCAACACGCACGGTCGAGTAAAAAATTAGTCTTATTCTCGCCATCGGAAAACCTACATTCGTGTCTTCAAACACTTATAAAACATGAGAAAATTTTTAAAATTTGGCCATTTTTAGCCTTATTTTGCAACAAAATGATAAACAAAAAGATAAACTTTGGAAAGCGTGAAGGTTTGGCAAGGCAAGTATCTATTCACCCCCCCATACTAAAGTTAAACATTGTCCTCAATGTTTCGAGTCTAGGGGTGCAAACACCCCCATACTAGAGACGTAGTCAAATGCCTAATCTAGCATGAAAAGGGTGTAACCGTTAAATTTAAAGCCGTTTATGTAGTGTGCTAAAAACCTAAGGTTAGAACATCAAAGGATATATCATGGATATTGAGAAAGTCTTCAAAGCAAACGATCGAGTGCTCCCATAAAACGAACATGAGAGGCTCTAATCGTGAAGATCATGATTATCTAAAATCCACAATTCACAAACAACCACGGAACAAAGGTTGGAAGGGCACAAATCCCCACGCGTTACTACATTAGAAAGCGATAATATGTACATAGGATAAGCATGGGACTCCCCCACGAGGCACCTCGTTTTTTTTTACCGAGTCATGAGCTCGACTCGATCCCCTCAATACTAATTATCATCGGGGAAGGTGATTTGGTCGAGGTAGTTCAAGGATGGAACTTCCTCGCCAAAGTAGTGCTTCAACCTATGTCCACTCACCTTGAAATTGGGGCCATCATTTTGAGCTAGCTCGATGGTCCCATAAGGAAAAACTTGAGTCACGGTGAATGGACCGGACCAACGGGATTTCAACTTACCGGAAAATATTTTCAAACGAGAATTAAAAAGCAAAACTTGATCCCCAATGTTAAAAACCCGGTTTTTAATTTTAGAATCATGCAAATTTTTAGTCTTTTCTTTATAAATCAACGAATTTTCATAAGCAATATCCCTTAATTCATCCAATTCATTTAATTACATTTTCTGGTGTTTTCCCGCGGTCTCCATGTCGTCATTACAATGCTTTAGGGCCCAATAAGCCTTGTGTTCCAATTCAATTGGCAAGTGACAATTTTTCCCATACACAAGCTTATAGGGAGTGCACCCAATGGACGTCTTATGAGCGGTCCTAAAGGCCCATAAAGCATCATCCAACTTATCCGACCAAGATTGTCGGTTTTCCCCTACGGATCTCTCCAAGATCCTTTTCAATGCTCGGTTTGAAACCTCGACTTGCCCACTCGTTTGTGGGTGATAAGCCATAGAAAGCCGATGTGTAACCCCATATTTCCTTAGGACCCTTTCGAATTAGTCGTTACAAAAATGGGTTCCACGACCGCTTATGATCGCACGAGGGGTTCCAAACCGAGAAAACAAGCTTTTCAAAAACTTGACTACCACACGAGCATCATTGGTGGGCAAAGCCTTAGCCTCCACCCACTTAGATAGGTAGTCAACCGCAACAAGGATGTACTTATTACCACGAGATGATGGGAACGACCCCATAAAGTCTATGCCCCAAACGTCAAAGATCTCACACACTTGGATGATATTTTGTGGCATTTCATCTTTTTGTGAGGCTTTTCCTTGTCGTTGGCATGAGTCACATAACTTCACAAGTTCATGTGTGTAAAACCCTCATGCTTTTACCATGAATAGTACCCTTAAGATCGTACGTATAGGATTAGAACTTTCCTTTTATAGCATGTTTACGTTCACGTATAGGAATTTTAAGTATTACGTACGTGTTAGAACACGATAAGTATTTATTACGTATGAACACACGATAATTATTCAAATAATAATTATAATCACTAGCATACGAACATGAAATCATGAACGTAAATTAATCACGAACTAATATTACGTATGTATATATATATTTATTACGAACACGAATAAATATATTAAGTCACGATCGATAACTAATTAAAACGCGTAAAACACGAACACGAGAACACACTTAATTAATTAGACACAGAAAATGTTCGGGTTACCCTATGTGGGCCCCATACCACGAAATTAGGAAGAGAAATGGGCTTAGCCCATCCAAAATGAGGTAACTTGGAAAAAGGAGGAAAACATGTTTCATTTTTACAAAAATTAAAAAATAAAGAAAACCCTAATCCTTCTTCCTCTTCTTTTAGCCGCCACCTATAAACACCATGAAGGGGTGTTCGGGTTGATTTTGATCTTGGAAATTATGCAAGGATTCGTGTGTGTTCATCCTCGTTAGATCCACGCATTCGGTATACCTCTTTTTAATCCTTTTTCTTTTTTTTTTGATTTAATAAATTAATAAGAACATGATGTTTTTAAAAACCTAATTAAAAACATAAATCAAACATGTAATTGGTTATCGGGTAAATCAAAACGGATGTTTTTAGGGGTGTTTGTTTGGCCGACGCCTAAACCGAACCCCAAGGGGGTCTCGGTTTGGCTAATAGACCACCACCGAGACCATATGGTCCCGGTTTGGTGGTGTGGGTCCCACGGCAGCAGCAAACCAAAGGGAACCACGAAGTGGTTCGGGGTATGGTGTCGATTTCAGGTCCGGTTCATGGTTTCTAGTCAAGATCCGGTTCATGGTTTATGTTAAGATTATTTCTTTTATAATCATATGTTATAAATTAAATTAATAAAATATGACATGATTAATTTAATAAAACATGACTTAGGTTATAATTAATTATTAGATCATGAAATTATTAACCTAAGTATTTATATTTTCTAGACTTATAATTAATTAATTATTTAAAAACCATGGTTATAATTAATTAATTAACATGACTTATGTTATATTATTAATAAATAATAATACATGTTTTAACCTAAGTATTTAACTTTATTTAATTAAAAACATGATATGTTTAATTAAATACTTTTAACCTATAGTTTATTTAAATAACATGTAATAATTAATAAACTATACATTATATCATTATGACTTAGAAAATAATCAGAAAAACACTTAAGCTTATATACTTAGCTTATTTAACCAGCTTATATCTAATTATGGAAACTTTCTATTTTTAGAAACTTATTTAATTAAGGCAGCTAATCTATTTATGGAAACTTTCTATTTTTAGAAACTTATTTAATTCAGGCAGCTAATCTATTTATGGAAACTTTCTATTTTTAGAAACTTATTTAATTAAGGCAGCTGATCTATTTATGGAAACTTTCTATTTTTAGAAACTTATCTAATTTAGGCAGTAATTCTATTTTTGGAAACTTTCTATTTTTGGAAACTTTCTATTTTTGGAAACTTTCTATTTTGAAACTTTCTATTTTTGGTAACTTTCTATTTTAGGAAACCTGCAATTTTTTGAAAGTTACTTATTATTACTCAGTAAGTATAATAATACATGGAATATCAGAAATACTTAATCAGAATAGACAAAATATAAGATAAACACAGTTTAAGGCTTAAAACAGTAAAACATGATATGAAGATATAAAATAAGCTAAGACATGATATAAAAACAGTAACGTATTTAGTAATCAGATACTTATTCACGTATGTATTTATGTAGCATTAGTGATACCGAAGTAGGATTCTCCTTAGTTCATCTTCTTCGTTCACTGGACATAAGGTACGGATTCCCGTCCTTTCTGTTGGACATTCTTTCCTTATTAGGATTCCCCGTATGCAGCCAACTGTTTTCCCGTAGTATAAGTTTATATGTTTGATTTGCTTATGTTTAATTTAGAATACCTATATCCATATACATGCATGACCAGTTTCACCTAGTTATGGAGGTACCATAACCATAATACTAGAGGCACTGGTGTTATGACTTCCCCACGGCGGAGTGATTACTCGTGGCATCCCTTCAGCTTTTGGCCATATTATTATATTTATCATGTGGGGCGTATGGGTGCATCCTAGTTACATGTTTCAGTCAGGATTTCATGGTGAATGTGGTGTGTGCCTTGCATCCTTCACAAAGAGTTGATCCCTCCTACCCAAAACCAGTATATTAAATTAGAGGCAGCCCCTCTAATTTGCATGATGAGGTCACCCCTCCAAGTATTCATGCACGATGGATTTTCATGACCTATATTGGCTAATGGTAAAGTATGTTAAATAGTTTTCATAAGATAAACATAAGGCTTTTCAAACTATAAAACCGGTTTTATGAACATGTTCCAGGTTTTCCAGGACTTATACATTTCCGCTGCTATTAAGTCTTTATTATGTTTTAGTCATTTATACTATGTCTATATCCGTGCACTGAGCGTTTTGCTCAGCCGTTACTTTCCTTTCCATGTCCCAAAACGGCAGGTACCCTAGGAAAGACTCGAGCATTTGGAGGACGTGCATAGGATGGAAGCTGCTAGAGACTTCTTTTCCCTTTTGCCTTCATATACTTATGCTTGTTTAGTCTTTCATTCATTTCTTTTGCTTTATTATGTTTTGGGCTTATGTTTGGGAACCGATGTTTGATTCCGGTTATCCCTATGGTCATGTAATGTTTTAGACATTTATCCTTGTATGCTTTGATGACACGCCATAATTACGCGTGACATTCCATTATCAAAATGGGGTGTTACAGTTATGGTATCAGAGCCCAAGGCTTCGACTTGTAGGCTCTAAAACTTGACCTGTGTCTAGTGGGTAGTCACCAGGAGCTTCCTAAGCCAACGTTTGTTATTCTACGTATTGATGTTTTCAGCGCATTGTTGTTTTAACCATGATGTTTTCAGCACCTTGAGGTTTTAACCTTGATATTTTCGTCGATATTGTTGTATTAAGATGGATGGACAACCGCCATTCATATTTAGTTATGTGTCATTGTTTCATGCATGACGTTCCTCGTGAACTGTGACTATGTGGACTGAACCTCAATAGTTCATAATTAGTCACATAAAATTTTTTCTGATAAGTTTTGACAGATGAGTTTCATTTATTTATGTTTCATGTATCATTGTTGCATGGATTATGACTAAGTAATGGTTGGTACATGACTGGCCCTATTTAGTCGCATGCGCTTTTATCGAAACTTTTAACTTTGGGACCGACCCATAGGCGTCCCCTCGCCATGTATTTTGTTTTGGGACCGACCCATAGGCTTCCCCTCGCGAATATAAAGGTTTTTATAAACTACATTACGCATTCATGCACTGTTTTTCATGCATAAAATTTTTCTCATGATTTATTGGCATAATTTTTTTTTCATGTCCCCTCATAAGTTAATATGTTTTATGTCAAGTATGTTTTCATACTGTCATGGTTAACTCCAGTTTCGTGCTGATTATGTTATACACTCCTTCATGATAGATGGTTTCATGTTTCTTCATGATAATTCCGTCTTCATGTTGATTACGTCTTACGCCTCTTTTGTTATATATGCTTTCATGCAAGACATAGTTGGATTTCATTGAATTCTGCTTTCATGATAGTCATGGTTGGTTTTCATTGATCATGTTGTCAGGCAAATCATCGTTGAATTTGGTGTAACCACACTTTAACGTTTCTCGATACAACCAGAATGATGTCTATGCTAATACTGCCAGGTTATCATGATGGTTTTTCCTAACCGTCTAACCGATACACCTTCCTTAAATCATGACAAATGATCGACCCCATACCGATCATTTCATGTGCATTTCGTGTGTACTCCATGTACCGTATTCCATGTGTATTTCACATACCTTAATCCATGTGTATTTCGCTTGCAATACTTCACGAGTATTCGCTAGTTGATTCTAAATCATCTCAGGCGCATGTTCAATTGCTGATATTCTACAAGGTTGCTGATACCGCTCATAACTTGGAGATGTTACTAAAGGTTGATGTTGCGGACGTTCGGAGACGCTACGAGATGCGGATGCTGTTCACAACCTGGAGATCCTACAAGACGAAGACAAAGGCGTCAGAGCAAAGCAATTGGACGAGAAGATGCTTCACCATCAGACGATTTCCATCAATCATTGTCCCTAATTCTTAGTTACATGTCACACGTCATTCGGCTGTCATTTCAGCCATATGAGTGCAAACAGGTACCAGCCGGCCACTCAGCTGAATAGTTACATGAATTACGGTCATGAGAATGACCGTCATGGAACTGACAGACAGGACGATAGTAACCACTACTATGACAGAAACTATCCTAGAAATCGCAACCGAGGCTCCGTCCGCGGACGTGATCAGACATACAAAGGATCAGTAGTCCAACCGATCCGCCAAGTCTGGCATAATAACCTAATATTGTAGTTCTATTGTTTTACGTCTCGAGACACATGTCAAGACATCAGTCAAAACACATGTCTCACGTATACTTTCTGAAGACACATGTCAAGATATCAGTCAAGACACATGTCTCACGTATACTTTCTGAAGACACATGTCAAGACACCAGTCAAGACATACGTCATGCTTATAGTTCCAAGACACGAGTCAAGACACATGACTCACGTCCAACTATGGAACATTTCTAAGAAATTCAGGGTACCCTCCAAGGGTATATCCATTTTGTTGTGCCATGTATTAATCAGGCCACAAGAATTTCAATACCATTACCGGCGCATCAGTGAGAACTGTCACGTTGCCGATGTAACTTTCAGTTCTTTCGCCATATTTCATATATTCATGACCATGAAGGACGCCTTTCGTATTCCCACGTATACAAAGGTTTTCCTTCAGCTTAATGATAAGATCCAATCTGCTAACGCATTTCCTCGAACATACACGAGATATATTTTACCTAATTATGGACTATGAACAGCACACCATGCTACGATTCATAATTATGTACAGTAATGTTCAGGCTCCTGAATACATTCAGCTTGATTTTCCATCAGGAAAATCTGTATGAATTATCTATACTTACAAGCATGTGCGTTGTTAGCCATGGTCGCTAAAATTTTTAGCTGTCAGTTAAGACATGACCACCGAAGTCCTTTTACGCATAACCAGACGAGTATTCCAAAATCTTCCCATAAATTCCAGAAGAACCTACAAGGAGAAGGACGGTACCATGAGATTATGTGTCGACTACCGTCGATTTGAACAAATCACCATTCATAACCGTTATTCTCCTCCACGTATTGACAACATGTCCAATCGACCTTATAGTGTTAATCACTTTTCCAAGATCGAACTCATGATCATGCTGCTAATAGTGACGAGTGAAAGAGCAGGACATGTCCATGACTGCTATTCGTACACGACTCGGTCATGCTAGATTTATGATTTTGAATTAGTCTCATCAATTCTCCAACGACATTATAAGAATGAGTTTACATGAACTCATAGCAAATTCATCAGTGTGTTCATTGAGGATAACCTGATTTCCTTTAAACCTAGAGAAGAACAGGAAGACCATATCTGCACTATGTTGCAAGTTCTATGACAAGAGAAATTTTACCCTGGAAAATTTTCCAATATCAATTCTGTTTGATTACAGTGACACGCTGAATCACATGGCTTCCTACGGTTAATCTTACCATGACTCAGCTTATGCGTAAAGGAGAGAACCCTACACTACATTAGGTGTTCTAGAAAATCCTACGCTAGGAGAAGTCTAGATTCAGAGACTCAGAGTTTCGCAAACTCCTATGTATCAAATTCTACGAAGCAAGATACAGTTACGTTCATATCTAAGTACCTGACATACCAACAGGTTAAGATAGGACACCAACAAACTGGGATGTTTTCATCATCTGAAATTGTGAATTGAAATGGGACAAGATCTCCATGGATTTTGGTTACCAGTTTAACGCAAACTCAGAAGAAGCATGATGTTATCTGGTTTATTACAAACAGTTTGATCAAGTCTGCAAAATCCTTACATCCGCAAGGATTTCAGAACCAATAGATTGATCGGACATGTTCCAGCCAAGGCTCATCCGATCACTTGGCAATTCCTCAATTATCGAGTCAGACAAATATTCATAATTATGCTCCTTATTTACTTCACGTCCTTGTTCTAATTTCACGACTTGCTTTCGCGCTCGCGTTCATGACACTATTCACGTTCATGATGGCATTTCGGCTTACGATTTTATGTTCACTTTTCTCATTCTGGGAAGTTTTGCAAGAACTTGAGAGACCAGACCCAAGTTTAGTATAATTCCCTATCCTCAGATAGACGTTTCTCGTCATATTCTATGTCTCACCTCGTAGTGTTTGGCGTTACCGCCAATATATTCTATGTTCACGATATGTTTCACATGTTATGTTCATTCCACGTTCCTCATATCTTGATCAAGATATGTTACACGTATCATGGTCACGATATGTTTACTCATACTACACTCATCATATCTCAACGTATCACGTTCAAAATTTTTCACGTGTCACGTTCAAAATTTTTCACGTACTACGTTTCTTTGTGTCTCGCGCATCGTTGCTAATTATCAGTTAAGTTATAATGTTTTGCACGATAACGTTTTAGTTGCCCTTACACGTTAATTCTTATTCCCTCGATCAAATTTAGGGGATCTACCTTACGTTGATAACCAAGAACTTCTTCGTATTTCAAGTCAAGGTCAGGAGGACCAAGATTTATCATTCGTGTCAAGATCTTGTAAAGGAACCGTTCTAAGAGGGAGGCTACTTAGAAACGGACAAGTCCATCCGGACTTCCTATCCGTTTTTCTCTTATCAATTAGATATGTTCTTTCAGTCACGTCACGTTCCATGTCCTTTCAAGACATGTCACGTTCCGCGTTCCTTCTGCCAGGTCACCTGTACGTTCATTTACCTTACATACCCTCTCAGTTTGATTCGGGTATGTTTCTCTTTCAGTTACGTTATCTATAATTCGGGGACGAATTATTCTTTTTAGGGGGGAAGAGTTGTAAAACCCGCATGCTTTTACCATGAATAGTACCCTTAAGATCGTACGTATAGGATTAGAACTTTCCTTTTATAGCATGTTTACGTTCACGTATAAGAATTTTAAGTATTACGTACGTGTTAGAACACGATAAGTATTTATTACGTATGAACACACGATAATTATTCAAATAATAATTATAATCACGAGCATACGAACATGAAATCATGAACGTAAATTAATCACGAACTAATATTACGTATGTATATATATATATTTATTACGGACACGAATAAATATATTAAGTCACGATCGATAACTAATTAAAACGCGTAAAACACGAACACGAGAACACACTTAATTAATTAGACACAGAAAATGTTCGGGTTACCCTATGTGGGCCCCATACCACGAAATTAGGAAGAGAAATGGGCTTAGCCCATCCAAAATTAGCTAACTTGGAAAAAGGAGGAAAACATGTTTCATTTTTACAAAAATTAAAAAACAAAGAAAACCCTAATCCTCCTTCTTCCTCTTCTTTTAGCCGCCACCTATAAACACCATGAAGGGGTGTTCGGGTTGATTTTGATCTTGGAAATTATGCAAGGATTCGTGTGTGTTCATCCTCGTTAGATCCACGCATTCGGTATACCTCTTTTTAATCCTTTTTCTTTTTTTTTTGATTTAATAAATTAATAAGAACATGATGTTTTTAAAAACCTAATTAAAAACATAAATCAAACATGTAATTGGTTATCGGGTAAATCAAAACGGATGTTTTTAGGGGTGTTTGTTTGGCCGACGCCTAAACCGAACCCCAAGGGGGTCTCGGTTTGGCTAATAGACCACCACCGAGACCATATGGTCCCGGTTTGGTGGTGTGGGTCCCACGGCAGCAGCAAACCAAAGGGAACCACGAAGTGGTTCGGGGTATGGTGTCGATTTCAGGTCCGGTTCATGGTTTCTAGTCAAGATCCGGTTCATGGTTTATGTTAAGATTATTTCTTTTATAATCATATGTTATAAATTAAATTAATAAAATATGACATGATTAATTTAATAAAACATGACTTAGGTTATAATTAATTATTAGATCATGAAATTATTAACCTAAGTATTTATATTTTCTAGACTTATAATTAATTAATTATTTAAAAACCATGGTTATAATTAATTAATTAACATGACTTATGTTATATTATTAATAAATAATAATACATGTTTTAACCTAAGTATTTAACTTTATTTAATTAAAAACATGATATGTTTAATTAAATACTTTTAACCTATAGTTTATTTAAATAACATGTAATAATTAATAAACTATACATTATATCATTATGACTTAGAAAATAATCAGAAAAACACTTAAGCTTATATACTTAGCTTATTTAACCAGCTTATATCTAATTATGGAAACTTTCTATTTTTAGAAACTTATTTAATTAAGGCAGCTAATCTATTTATGGAAACTTTCTATTTTTAGAAACTTATTTAATTCAGGCAGCTAATCTATTTATGGAAACTTTCTATTTTTAGAAACTTATTTAATTAAGGCAGCTGATCTATTTATGGAAACTTTCTATTTTTAGAAACTTATCTAATTTAGGCAGTAATTCTATTTTTGGAAACTTTCTATTTTTGGAAACTTTCTATTTTTGGAAACTTTCTATTTTGAAACTTTCTATTTTTGGTAACTTTCTATTTTAGGAAACCTGCAATTTTTTGAAAGTTACTTATTATTACTCAGTAAGTATAATAATACATGGAATATCAGAAATACTTAATCAGAATAGACAAAATATAAGATAAACACAGTTTAAGGCTTAAAACAGTAAAACATGATATGAAGATATAAAATAAGCTAAGACATGATATAAAAACAGTAACGTATTTAGTAATCAGATACTTATTCACGTATGTATTTATGTAGCATTAGTGATACCGAAGTAGGATTCTCCTTAGTTCATCTTCTTCGTTCACTGGACATAAGGTACGGATTCCCGTCCTTTCTGTTGGACATTCTTTCCTTATTAGGATTCCCCGTATGCAGCCAACTGTTTTCCCGTAGTATAAGTTTATATGTTTGATTTGCTTATGTTTAATTTAGAATACCTATATCCATATACATGCATGACCAGTTTCACCTAGTTATGGAGGTACCATAACCATAATACTAGAGGCACTGGTGTTATGACTTCCCCACGGCGGAGTGATTACTCGTGGCATCCCTTCAGCTTTTGGCCATATTATTATATTTATCATGTGGGGCGTATGGGTGCATCCTAGTTACATGTTTCAGTCAGGATTTCATGGTGAATGTGGTGTGTGCCTTGCATCCTTCACAAAGAGTTGATCCCTCCTACCCAAAACCAGTATATTAAATTAGAGGCAGCCCCTCTAATTTGCATGATGAGGTCACCCCTCCAAGTATTCATGCACGATGGATTTTCATGACCTATATTGGCTAATGGTAAAGTATGTTAAATAGTTTTCATAAGATAAACATAAGGCTTTTCAAACTATAAAACCGGTTTTATGAACATGTTCCAGGTTTTCCAGGACTTATACATTTCCGCTGCTATTAAGTCTTTATTATGTTTTAGTCATTTATACTATGTCTATATCCGTGCACTGAGCGTTTTGCTCAGCCGTTACTTTCCTTTCCATGTCCCAAAACGGCAGGTACCCTAGGAAAGACTCGAGCATTTGGAGGACGTGCATAGGATGGAAGCTGCTAGAGACTTCTTTTCCCTTTTGCCTTCATATACTTATGCTTGTTTAGTCTTTCATTCATTTCTTTTGCTTTATTATGTTTTGGGCTTATGTTTGGGAACCGATGTTTGATTCCGGTTATCCCTATGGTCATGTAATGTTTTAGACATTTATCCTTGTATGCTTTGATGACACGCCATAATTACGCGTGACATTCCATTATCAAAATGGGGTGTTACAGTTATGGTATCAGAGCCCAAGGCTTCGACTTGTAGGCTCTAAAACTTGACCTGTGTCTAGTGGGTAGTCACCAGGAGCTTCCTAAGCCAACGTTTGTTATTCTACGTATTGATGTTTTCAGCGCATTGTTGTTTTAACCATGATGTTTTCAGCACCTTGAGGTTTTAACCTTGATATTTTCGTCGATATTGTTGTATTAAGATGGATGGACAACCGCCATTCATATTTAGTTATGTGTCACTGTTTCATGCATGACGTTCCTCGTGAACTGTGACTATGTGGACTGAACCTCAATAGTTCATAATTAGTCACATAAAATTTTTTCTGATAAGTTTTGACAGATGAGTTTCATTTATTTATGTTTCATGTATCATTGTTGCATGGATTATGACTAAGTAATGGTTGGTACATGACTGGCCCTATTTAGTCGCATGCGCTTTTATCGAAACTTTTAACTTTGGGACCGACCCATAGGCGTCCCCTCGCCATGTATTTTGTTTTGGGACCGACCCATAGGCTTCCCCTCGCGAATATAAAGGTTTTTATAAACTACATTACGCATTCATGCACTGTTTTTCATGCATAAAATTTTTCTCATGATTTATTGGCATAATTTTTTTTTCATGTCCCCTCATAAGTTAATATGTTTTATGTCAAGTATGTTTTCATACTGTCATGGTTAACTCCAGTTTCGTGCTGATTATGTTATACACTCCTTCATGATAGATGGTTTCATGTTTCTTCATGATAATTCCGTCTTCATGTTGATTACGTCTTACGCCTCTTTTGTTATATATGCTTTCATGCAAGACATAGTTGGATTTCATTGAATTCTGCTTTCATGATAGTCATGGTTGGTTTTCATTGATCATGTTGTCAGGCAAATCATCGTTGAATTTGGTGTAACCACACTTTAACGTTTCTCGATACAACCAGAATGATGTCTATGCTAATACTGCCAGGTTATCATGATGGTTTTTCCTAACCGTCTAACCGATACACCTTCCTTAAATCATGACAAATGATCGACCCCATACCGATCATTTCATGTGCATTTCGTGTGTACTCCATGTACCGTATTCCATGTGTATTTCACATACCTTAATCCATGTGTATTTCGCTTGCAATACTTCACGAGTATTCGCTAGTTGATTCTAAATCATCTCAGGCGCATGTTCAATTGCTGATATTCTACAAGGTTGCTGATACCGCTCATAACTTGGAGATGTTACTAAAGGTTGATGTTGCGGACGTTCGGAGACGCTACGAGATGCGGATGCTGTTCACAACCTGGAGATCCTACAAGACGAAGACAAAGGCGTCAGAGCAAAGCAATTGGACGAGAAGATGCTTCACCATCAGACGATTTCCATCAATCATTGTCCCTAATTCTTAGTTACATGTCACACGTCATTCGGCTGTCATTTCAGCCATATGAGTGCAAACAGGTACCAGCCGGCCACTCAGCTGAATAGTTACATGAATTACGGTCATGAGAATGACCGTCATGGAACTGACAGACAGGACGATAGTAACCACTACTATGACAGAAACTATCCTAGAAATCGCAACCGAGGCTCCGTCCGCGGACGTGATCAGACATACAAAGGATCAGTAGTCCAACCGATCCGCCAAGTCTGGCATAATAACCTAATATTGTAGTTCTATTGTTTTACGTCTCGAGACACATGTCAAGACATCAGTCAAAACACATGTCTCACGTATACTTTCTGAAGACACATGTCAAGATATCAGTCAAGACACATGTCTCACGTATACTTTCTGAAGACACATGTCAAGACACCAGTCAAGACATACGTCATGCTTATAGTTCCAAGACACGAGTCAAGACACATGACTCACGTCCAACTATGGAACATTTCTAAGAAATTCAGGGTACCCTCCAAGGGTATATCCATTTTGTTGTGCCATGTATTAATCAGGCCACAAGAATTTCAATACCATTACCGGCGCATCAGTGAGAACTGTCACGTTGCCGATGTAACTTTCAGTTCTTTCGCCATATTTCATATATTCATGACCATGAAGGACGCCTTTCGTATTCCCACGTATACAAAGGTTTTCCTTCAGCTTAATGATAAGATCCAATCTGCTAACGCATTTCCTCGAACATACACGAGATATATTTTACCTAATTATGGACTATGAACAGCACACCATGCTACGATTCATAATTATGTACAATAATGTTCAGGCTCCTGAATACATTCAGCTTGATTTTCCATCAGGAAAATCTGTATGAATTATCTATACTTACAAGCATGTGCGTTGTTAGCCATGGTCGCTAAAATTTTTAGCTGTCAGTTAAGACATGACCACCGAAGTCCTTTTACGCATAACCAGACGAGTATTCCAAAATCTTCCCATAAATTCCAGAAGAACCTACAAGGAGAAGGACGGTACCATGAGATTATGTGTCGACTACCGTCGATTTGAACAAATCACCATTCATAACCGTTATTCTCCTCCACGTATTGACAACATGTCCAATCGACCTTATAGTGTTAATCACTTTTCCAAGATCGAACTCATGATCATGCTGCTAATAGTGACGAGTGAAAGAGCAGGACATGTCCATGACTGCTATTCGTACACGACTCGGTCATGCTAGATTTATGATTTTGAATTAGTCTCATCAATTCTCCAACGACATTATAAGAATGAGTTTACATGAACTCATAGCAAATTCATCAGTGTGTTCATTGAGGATAACCTGATTTCCTTTAAACCTAGAGAAGAACAGGAAGACCATATCTGCACTATGTTGCAAGTTCTATGACAAGAGAAATTTTACCCTGGAAAATTTTCCAATATCAATTCTGTTTGATTACAGTGACACGCTGAATCACATGGCTTCCTACGGTTAATCTTACCATGACTCAGCTTATGCGTAAAGGAGAGAACCCTACACTACATTAGGTGTTCTAGAAAATCCTACGCTAGGAGAAGTCTAGATTCAGAGACTCAGAGTTTCGCAAACTCCTATGTATCAAATTCTACGAAGCAAGATACAGTTACGTTCATATCTAAGTACCTGACATACCAACAGGTTAAGATAGGACACCAACAAACTGGGATGTTTTCATCATCTGAAATTGTGAATTGAAATGGGACAAGATCTCCATGGATTTTGGTTACCAGTTTAACGCAAACTCAGAAGAAGCATGATGTTATCTGGTTTATTACAAACAGTTTGATCAAGTCTGCAAAATCCTTACATCCGCAAGGATTTCAGAACCAATAGATTGATCGGACATGTTCCAGCCAAGGCTCATCCGATCACTTGGCAATTCCTCAATTATCGAGTCAGACAAATATTCATAATTATGCTCCTTATTTACTTCACGTCCTTGTTCTAATTTCACGACTTGCTTTCGCGCTCGCGTTCATGACACTATTCACGTTCATGATGGCATTTCGGCTTACGATTTTATGTTCACTTTTCTCATTCTGGGAAGTTTTGCAAGAACTTGAGAGACCAGACCCAAGTTTAGTATAATTCCCTATCCTCAGATAGACGTTTCTCGTCATATTCTATGTCTCACCTCGTAGTGTTTGGCGTTACCGCCAATATATTCTATGTTCACGATATGTTTCACATGTTATGTTCATTCCACGTTCCTCATATCTTGATCAAGATATGTTACACGTATCATGGTCACGATATGTTTACTCATACTACACTCATCATATCTCAACGTATCACGTTCAAAATTTTTCACGTGTCACGTTCAAAATTTTTCACGTACTACGTTTCTTTGTGTCTCGCGCATCGTTGCTAATTATCAGTTAAGTTATAATGTTTTGCACGATAACGTTTTAGTTGCCCTTACACGTTAATTCTTATTCCCTCGATCAAATTTAGGGGATCTACCTTACGTTGATAACCAAGAACTTCTTCGTATTTCAAGTCAAGGTCAGGAGGACCAAGATTTATCATTCGTGTCAAGATCTTGTAAAGGAACCGTTCTAAGAGGGAGGCTACTTAGAAACGGACAAGTCCATCCGGACTTCCTATCCGTTTTTCTCTTATCAATTAGATATGTTCTTTCAGTCACGTCACGTTCCATGTCCTTTCAAGACATGTCACGTTCCGTGTTCCTTCTGCCAGGTCACCTGTACGTTCATTTACCTTACATACCCTCTCAGTTTGATTCGGGTATGTTTCTCTTTCAGTTACGTTATCTATAATTCGGGGACGAATTATTCTTTTTAGGGGGGAAGAGTTGTAAAACCCGCATGCTTTTACCATGAATAGTACCCTTAAGATCGTACGTATAGGATTAGAACTTTCCTTTTATAGCATGTTTACGTTCACGTATAAGAATTTTAAGTATTACGTACGTGTTAGAACACGATAAGTATTTATTACGTATGAACACACGATAATTATTCAAATAATAATTATAATCACGAGCATACGAACATGAAATCATGAACGTAAATTAATCACGAACTAATATTACGTATGTATATATATATATTTATTACGGACACGAATAAATATATTAAGTCACGATCGATAACTAATTAAAACGCGTAAAACACGAACACGAGAACACACTTAATTAATTAGACACAGAAAATGTTCGGGTTACCCTATGTGGGCCCCATACCACGAAATTAGGAAGAGAAATGGGCTTAGCCCATCCAAAATTAGCTAACTTGGAAAAAAGAGGAAAACATGTTTCATTTTTACAAAAATTAAAAAACAAAGAAAACCCTAATCCTCCTTCTTCCTCTTCTTTTAGCCGCCACCTATAAACACCATGAAGGGGTGTTCGAGTTGATTTTGATCTTGGAAATTATTCAAGGATTCGTGTGTGTTCATCCTCGTTAGATCCACGCATTCGGTATACCTCTTTTTAATCCTTTTTCTTTTGTTTTGATTTAATAAATTAATAAGAACATGATGTTTTTAAAAACCTAATTAAAAACATAAATCAAACATGTAATTGGTTATCGGGTAAATCAAAACGGATGTTTTTTGGGGTGTTTGTTTGGCTGACGCCTAAACCGAACCCCAAGGGGGTCTCGGTTTGGCTAATAGACCACCACCGAGACCATATGGTCCCGGTTTGGTGGTGTGGGTCCCACGGCAGCAGCAAACCAAAGGGAACCCCGAAGTGGTTCGGGGTATGGTGTCGATTTCAGGTCCGGTTCATGGTTTCTAGTCAAGATCCGGTTCATGGTTTATGTTAAGATTATTTCTTTTATAATCATATGTTATAAATTAAATTAATAAATTATGACATGATTAATTTAATAAAACATGACTTAGGTTATAAATAATTATTAGATCATGAAATTATTAACCTAAGTATTTATATTTTTCTAGACTTATAATTAATTAATTATTTAAAAACCATGGTTATAATTAATTAATTAACATGACTTAGGTTATATTATTAATAAATAATAATACATGTTTTAACCTAAGTATTTAACTTTATTTAATTAAAAACATGATATGTTTAATTAAATACTTTTAACCTATAGTTTATTTAAATTACATGTAATAATTAATAAACTATACATTATATCATTATGACTTAGAAAATAATCAGAAAAACACTTAAGCTTATATACTTAGCTTATTTAACCAGCTTATATCTAATTATGAAAACTTTCTATTTTTAGAAACTTATTTAATTAAGACAGCTAATCTATTTATGGAAACTTTCTATTTTTAGAAACTTATTTAATTCAGGCAACTAATCTATTTATGGAAACTTTCTATTTTTAGGAACTTATTTAATTAAGGCAGCTGATCTATTTATGGAAACTTTCTATTTTTAGAAACTTATTTAATTTAAGCAGTAATTCTATTTTTAGAAACTTTCTATTTTTGGAAACTTTCTATTTTTGGAAACTTTCTATTTTTGGTAACTTTCTATTTTAGGAAACCTGCAATTTTTGGAAAGTTACTTATTATTACTCAGTAAGTATAATAATACATGGAATATCAGAAATACTTAATCATAATAGACAAAATATAAGATAAACACAGTTTAAGGCTTAAAACAGTAAAACATGATATGAACATATAAAATAAGCTAAGACATGATATAAAACCAGTAATGTATTTAGTAATCAGATACTTATTCACGTATGTATTTATGTAGCATTAGTGATACCAAAGTAGGATTCTCCTCAGTTCATCTTATTCGTTCACTGGACATAAGGTACGGATTCCCGTCCTTCCAGTATAGACATTCTTTCCTTATTAGGATTCCCAGTATACAGCCAACTGTTTTCCCGTAGTATAAGTCTATATGTTTGATTTGCTTATGTTTAATTTAGAATACCTATAGCCATATACATGCATGACCAGTTTCACCTAGTTATGGAGGTACCATAACCATAACACTAGAGGCAATGGTGTTATGACTTCCTCACGGCGGAGTGATTGCTCGTGGCGTCCCTTCAGCTTTTGGCCATATTATTATATTTATCATGTGAGGCGTATGGGTGCATCCTAGTTACATGTTTCAGTCAAGATTTCATGGTGAATGTGGTGTGTGCCTTGCATCCTTCACAAGGAGCTGATCCCTCCTACCCAAAACCAGTATATTAAATTAGAGGCATCCTCTCTAATTTGCATGATAAGGTCACCCCTCCAAGTATTCATGCACGGTGGATTTTCATGACCTATATTGGCTAATGGTAAAGTATGTTAAACAGTTTTCATAAGATAAACATAAGGCTTTTCAAACTATAAAACCAGTTTTATGAACATGTTCCAAGTTTTCCAGGACTTATACATTTCCGCTGCTATTAAGTCTTTATTATGTTTTAGTCATTTATACTATGTCTATATCCGTGCACTGAGCGTTTTGCTCAGCCGTACTTTCCTTTCCATGTCCCAAAACGGCAGGTACCCTAGGAAAGACTTGAGCATTTGGAGGACGTGCATAGGATGGAAGCTGCTAGAGACTTCTTTTCCTTTTTGCCTTCATATACTTATGCTTGTTTAGTCTTTCATTCATTTCTTTTGCTTTATTATGTTTTGGGCTTATGTTTGGGAACCGATGTTTGATTCCGGTTATCCCTATGGTCATGTAATGTTTTAGACATTTATCCTTGTATGCTTTGATGATACGCCATAATTACGCGTGACATTCCATTATCAAAATGGGGTGTTACAATGTGCATCTCGGTAAATAGTAGGCCAAAAGAAGCCGGCATCAAACACCTTCTTAGCCGTGAGATTAGCACCATGGTGACCACCCGTGGGTCCCTCGTGAAAAGCTCTAAGGATATTAGAAGCTTCGGTGCCAAATACACAACGTCGGATGATTTTATCCGCACAAGTTCGAAACAAGTAAGGGTCGTTCCAAAAGTAGAACTTGACGCCACGAAAGATTTTTCGTTTTTCTTGAGTCGTCATACCCTTGATGATGAAGTTGCCCGCATGGTAATTTGCGATGTCCGCAAACCATGGGATGGAAGGATCAAGCTTAGAATTCACTACACCAAGTGTCTCGAGCGGAAATGTTTCGGTGATTTCCTTGGGTTCGTAAAAACTTTGGTGAGGATCTTCTAAACAAGAAAGATGATCGGCCGCTAGATTCTCGGCTCCTTTTTTGTCAACAATTTTGTGATCAAATTCTTGAAGGAGGAGAATCCAACGAAGTAATCTCGGCTTTACATCTTGTTTAGCCATAAGATACTTGATAGCCGAATGATTTGTATACACTATGCATTTCGTCAAGACGAGATAAGGTCGAAATTTCTCAAATGCATACACCACGGCAAGGAAATCCTTCTCCGTTGTATTCTATTTTAGTTGAGCCTCGGTCATCGTCTTGCTAGCATAGTGAATAGGCAAGAAGTGCTTTTCATGACGTTGCCCCAATACGGCCCCAATAGCGTAGTCACTAGCATCACACATGAGCTCAAAGGGGAGGTTCCAATTGGGAGCAACAAGAATGGGAGCTTCGGTAAGTTTCCTCTTAGGATTTCAAAGGCTCGTACACAATCTTTGTCAAAGATAAAACGTACCTCTTTTTCAAGAAGATGTGTAATAGGTCGAGAGATCTTTGAAAAATCCTTGATGAATCGACGATAAAAGCCCGCGTGGCCTAGGAAACTCCTAACTCCCTTAACGGTTTTGGGATGAGGTAATTTGGCGATGACGTCTACCTTAGCTTGATCTACCTCAATCCCCGCTTTCGAGACCTTGTGACCTAAGACGATTCCACTTTTAACCATAAAATGACATTTTTCCCAATTGAGCACAAGGTTGGTTTCCTCACAACGTTTCAACATTCTCTCGAGATTTGACAAACACGAAGTGAACGAATTACCAAACACGGAAAAGTCATCCATGAAGACTTCCATCGTCTTCTCGATCATATCATGAAAAATAGCCATCATACACCTTTGAAAGGTTCCCGGTGCATTGCAAAGTCCGAATGGCATTCTACGATAGGCAAACGTTCCATATGGACACGTAAACGTAGTTTTTTCTTGATCACGAGGATCGATGGGAATTTGGAAGTAACCGGAAAAACCATCTAAAAAGCAGTAGAAATCGTTTCCCGCAAGATGCTCCAACATTTGGTCCATGAAGGGCAGGGAAAATGGTCTTTTCGAGTAGCTTCATTCAACTTACGATAGTCAATGCACACTCTCCATCCGGTCACGAGTCTAGTGGGAATTAACTCGTTGGCATCATTTGGCACAACGGTCATTCGTCCATTCTTAGGGACACAATGAATAGGGCTCACCCAAGGGCTATCGGAAATAGGGTAAATCATTCCTGCGTCAAGGAGTTTAAGGACTTCCTTTTTAATGACGCCGTGAATTTTGGGGTTCACCCTCCTTTGACATTGGATTGCGGGCTTGTAATCCTCCTCCATTAACATTTTGTGGGTACAAAATTTGGGATTAATCCCCTTAATATCGGATAACTTCCACGCAATTGCCCCTTTGTGATCCTTTAGAACATCAACAAGTGTGGTTTTTTCATCATCCGAAAGTTCCTTCGCAATAATAACCGGCAACTTGTCGCCCTCCTCCAAATAGACATATTCGAGATAAGGAGGTAAATCTTTCAACTCGAGGATATGTGGTTCCTCAATTGAAGATTTGGGCTCGATACTCATAACCTACTCGGGTGGAGGAAATGGGAAATCGTTAAGGAAATCCTTGATAATCGAGAAGTCCTCATCGTTGTCGAGGTCTTCGTCACAAGTACGTGGAACATCGAATTCTTCCAACGTAAAACCACCACCTTCAAATGGAGTGAAGGTTGGTGTCGAGTTATCAAGAATGGGATCTAACATAGTGGGATTGCCACCATTTTCATCATCACCAAAACCTAGAACTTCTTGTGAAAATTCCTCGCAAACCACGTCAATCATGTCAACGAGGTTTATGGTTGCAACAAAATAAACATGAGAAATTTGAGAGTTTTGAGTTGCGTTTATAACAAGTTCCTCGTCGTTGAAACGTAAGGTGATCTTTCTAGCATGAACATCGATCAAAGCCATAGACGTATCTAAGAACGAACGACCTAAAATGAGAGGAACTTGAGGATCCGTGGGAATATCGACAACGATAAAGTCTACCGGATAATAGAACTTTCCCACTTTCACAAAAACGTCTTCCGCCAATCCACATGCGGGAATCGTGGAATGGTCAGCCAACTCGATGGACATTAGTGAAGGAGTAAGATTAGGAAGATTGAGCGACTTGAAGATTGCAAGTGTCATCAACTTAATGCTAGCACCAAGATCGGCCAAGGCAAAGCATTCTTCCATATCTTGGATTGCACAAGGGATCAAAAATTTACCGGGATCACCGACTTTTTGAGGTATGCGATTAAGATAAACCGATGAACAACTAGACAATTGGTGCAATTTCTCCTTGTTGTTCAACATACTCTTAAAGTTAGCGGCAAATCGAGGCATCATGACTAAAGCATCGGCCAAACTCACATTAAAGTGCAAATCACGAAACATTTTCATAAAAAGCTCAAATTGGTAATTGTCGCGCTCTTGACGTTTCTCCTTTCTAAGTATCGATGGATAGGGCAAAGGTGGTGTGGGTTGAGGCATAGGCATAGCCTTTGGAATCTCGGGTTCCAAGGTTGGTAATGGGTCAACCATAGGTGTGGCATGAGCGGTACTTCGTGGGATTGGGACATGCTCCTTTTGGACCACCACCTCGTGATCTTCCTCAATTACATCCTCCGTAGGAGCAATTGGTTGAGGAGTCGGTTCCTTAAGTGTCTTACCACTACGTGTGGTAATCACTTTCATCTCACCCTTAGGGTTTGATACATTGTTGCTAGGAAGACTACTCGAAGACGGTTTGCACATAATTGCCTCAAACATAGATGAAATTTTGTCTTCAAACATGGATTGCCTCTTCTCGGCTTTAATCATTTCTTGCTTAATTTCATGTTGCCCTTGTTCCATTTTTTGTTGGTTTTGTTGTAACCTTGTTACATTTCCTTCCATCTTGTTGGTATGGATTTTAAGCTCATTTGCTAACTCATTTTTCAACTCTTTCTTCAAGTCGTTCTTAAACTCAGATCTTAGGCTAATGATTTCTCTTTGAATGTTCAAACCTAGCATCGTTCCCATTAGCGTATTCAACAAATTCATTTGGAAGATCTTTCAAAGTTTGCAAACTTTTGTTGTTGTTTTGAAAATCATTTTGATTTTTGTTTGAAACTTGATTATTAGCCCCTTGATTACCATAGTTTCCCTTGTTGTAATTGTTTTTGAAACCAACTTGATTGTTGCGATAGTTGTTGTTAGCATTTTTATTTGAACCAAAACCCGGTGGAGTCAATTGATTAGAGCGGTTAACTTGACGGTTTTGGTTGTAAGTTCCCGTGGCCGCGTAGGCACTCAAAGTGTTACCACCGTTGGTAATGCACTCGGAGAAATCATGACCTCCACCACAATACATGCATGAAACCTCAACGGCTTTAGCCGTAGCGGGAGCACTTGGTTCTCCAACTTTGAACTCAATCAAAAGACCTTTAAGCTTATCAAAGATTTTGTTTTCCAAGTTCGCCTCAATTTGGCAAGCATCGATGGTAGTAGACAAAGAAGGTAAAGCCGAAGACGAAGCCTTACGAACACTAGACGTGCTACGAGGACTATACACCTTAGATCTATTCTCAATTATCACCAAAGCTTCCTCAACCGTTTTACACAAAAAATTACCACTCGCGGCGGCATTAAGATAATCCCTTTCATGATCATTAAGTCCATTGTAAAACGTGTCAATCTGATGCAAGTCAGAAAAAACGCGATGAGGACACTCATGTAACATTTCCTTAAACCTATTCCAAGCCGTTGAAAAACGTTCATTAAATTCTTGTGAAAATTTTGAAATCTCGTTTTTCAAATGTGTAGTCTTAGAGGGCAGAAAAAATTGGTTCACAAACTTAGACACGAGATCCTTCCACGTCAATATAAAATTGGGTGGCTCTTTCTCTAACCAAATTTTAGCGGGCCCCGCTAAGGAATACGGAAAAAGCATCATCTTAATCGAGTCATTAGCAACATCCTTAACTTGCAAGTGGCGGTAAGACGATTGAATTGGCGGATATGGTTGTGTGGATTGTCCTTCTCATCACCACGGAATTTGTTGTTTTGGATCATCGACAACAAAACTGTTTTCACTTCAAAATTCTCCGCAAGGATAGCGGGAATCACAATAGCCTCTCCATAACCCTCAGTGGGTGCTTGAAGTAACTCCATCATAGTACGATACGCCATGGTTGGTTCTTTCTCTACAATGGGTTCAACAATGGGAGATTCTTCACTAGAAGATGTTTGGTTTCCTTCCTTTTGACGACGTTTACGTGCACGTCTTGCTTTGGAGTGAGTTTACATAAACGTCACGTACAACGAGGGGATGAGCAAAGAAGATTCTTTTTGGTGTTTTGTATTTTTCCAATTTTTTTTGTGGTTTTTGATTGTTTTTACTTTTTTTTGGATTTTTGTGATTGTATTAGGTAGACCAAAATCTACAAATCTCCTCCTTAATCAAATCTCTTGATTAAAGAAGCCTCAAGGAATGAAAACGATCACGTGAAGTGAACGCCTTTGATGACTTTAGAACGTTGGTGGAACACCAAAACGTTCAAGAGGGTTTAATCAATGAAGCCAAGAAAGTATATATGATACTTAATAATACTTTGGGCGGCAAAACCCTCGATTAGCTCTCAAAATCAAATATTCACAAGCAAGCGGGGAAACGAGGCGGCGCGAAGCACTTAAGAGCCTTTTTCTTTAGGATATATTTTATAATATCCACCTTATACCCACCTTATAGTTTGTATTTTTCAAAATCGAGCTTCACGAAAGTATTTATCTATTTTTGCCTTTTTCTTTGGTTTGAGATTCGAATACAATGATTGGGTAATGACCTCCCAAGTCAAGGTTGTGATTTCTCACTTTTGGAGTACTTGTGAATTTATTGTTCTACGTATACAATATAGTAATAGTATTCACACAAAAAACGAAAAACCGATAATATGTATTAGTAGAGTGCTACTAATACAAATACTATTTATGATTAGTATATAAAAACAACAATGTCCAAATAAAAACACAACACGACTCCCCGGCAGCGGCGCCAAAATGATGGTTGAGTAAATGCGTCTTTTAGGAAAAAGAGCGTAATTAGGGCAAGTATTAACAAGTGACTTAGGAAAATCACAAGTTATGACCCAAAGTGGGGATCATTCTCAAGGAGGCTTGGTGTGTGTGTAATGAAATGATTAATTACATGATTATATGATTATGAGAAAGAAAATAGAAATGGGATAAGAAGACAATGACGGTTACGATGACGGATTATACTATGACGAAAAGGTCGTACACGTAAAACCGTAAAAACACCAAAATTAAAAATTTACTCTAAAAATTCCTAAAAAATTGCAATAAATCCTAAATAATGTAATTAGAGTTTACAAAAAATCTAAAAACACGCAAACCTTTTAATTAATTAAATAATGATTTTTAATGCTAATTAAAGCCCTAAAAGTCAATTTAATTAACAAAATGCCCAAAATGAGTTTTATCACTTTGTAAACCTCTAAAATACCCTAACTTAATTTAAAACTATTTTTGAAAATTTTAAAATTAATTAAAACTATTTAAAAACAATTAAAACTTTTAAAAACTATAAAAACTTAAAATAATTCTAGAAAATAATTGTAAGACCCTAATGTTGATCCCAAACTTAGATCGATTTAGATTTATGTATACGAGATTAGATCAAGTAATACACTTAGAGAAACCTTTGTATATGTATATGACAATCTAAGTGTTATGCGGAATTAACACTTAAACAAGAACACACAAGATGTAAATAAACTTTCACTTTGATTAATGATATCAAACTTGCTTACAATGAAAGTGTTTTACGTATGAAAACTTATATTGAACAATAACCTAAAGGTCTTCTTTTATAGACATAAGAAGCCTTGTACAATAATCTACGTATCAACTATTCTAGGTAAAGATAAATATAGAAAATACATTGTTGTTCCTATCTTTACTAGAAGTAATCTAGAATACAATAAACGTGTAGATCATATCCTTCCATCAGTGCTTGTCTTCAATGTGTCAACGCTTGACTTCTTCTTGTTAACGCTTAATCTGTCAGCGTTTGTTTTACTCCTGTCAACGCTTGTTTTTCTCTTGTCAGCGCTCAAGTAGACGGGCTATAATTTATTCCCAACAATCCTCCCCTAAACTTGATATCTACTCTAGTAATCAAGTTTCTGAATAAACATTAAGAACTAGAAGGAATCTTACAAACCTTCTCATATTGGTAATAAATAAATCTGATCAAATCTTTGGCCACGTCACTTGAATAATCAATTTCCAGCTGCGTGTTCTTCATCTTCTCCAAGACTTCCTTGGACATGAAATACTGGCCATCTACAAGTAGATACTCAGCAAACTTTGTAGAACTCAAATAATAAACACCAGCAGCTGAATACAATCTCCATTGAAGACCACTGAGGTCATCTTCAAGATCCTTCCAAACAGCAGGATCTTCATCTCTTGGTCCACACATTCTCTTGAATGTTGACCACAGTTTTATTCCATTGACTGAAGTTGGTGCTTCAGTCTCATACTTGGCCTCTAAAAACCTCCATAGGTCTATCAAGTCTTCCCTATCACAACTTGCAAACAAAGATATAAGGGTGGTAAAAGTGTGAACCTCTTTTCCATACCTGCCAATCTTCCAAAACCCACATTCATCTTCTTCATAGCTTACAATAGGGTTTCTGGAATCAAGTGGTAACACTTGTACCATATCTGAAGCTTCTAATGGTGAGAGCTTGAGGCTCTTTCTTATAACAGCTTCACTTGGATGTAATGGATCCATATCTTTGGGAAACTCAAGAGGAACTCCCTTTTTCACTGGTCTGGGAACAAACATTGCCTTCTTAAGCTCCATTTCCTCTGCAAGTTCTTCTTTTCTTTCATCAGAAAGAAGTCTTAGAGTGTTTTCTTCCTGCACTCTAACCCAAATAGGATAAGCTCTGCACTCCAACTCTTCAAATGTCAAACCAATCAATTTCTTATGAGTCCAACATGTTCCATGACATCTAAGTAGCATGTAGTACAAATCCCTTCTATCCCTTTTCAAATTTGAGAGAACATTGCTTGCTTTGTGTTTCAGAATGACCTTGCAATCCTTTTGTACTCTAAGAAGAATCTCCAAACCCCATATCTGATCTGAAATGGTCAAATGTGGATTCTCCATACACCTATCTTCCCAAGCATGGTACATCTGAACAACTTCTGGCATATCAAAATCAACCTGCAATTTCAGCTCATTCAACTTCTCTTTTGCCAATTCATCACCATACTCAATCCTTTCTGGTTGTTCTGTGATCATAACACTTGAGTCTGAACTGACTTCATCACTTCATTCTTGCTCTTCTGAAGTGACAACAAAAGGTGATTCACCCACCTGCTTTCTTTCTTGTTCCACAATTTGTGCAGCCAATCTTCTATCAAACTCAATTTGTGCTGCATTCTTTGGAACAACTTCTTCTACCATAATACCCTTACCCTTATCTAATGGATCAACTGTTGGTAAGGTAGATGGTAATACCTGTGAAGAAACCTCTTTGATGATGGATGATGACTGGAATACATCAACCTCATTTGCATGTCTGTCAACGCCCAATTTTGCTTTGTCAGCGCCCAAGATACTCATGTCAGTGTTCAAATTCTGCTTGTCAACACTCAAATCACCTGTCTCAGCGCCTCTTGCAATTTCCTCCAACATGGTTGTAAATGACAAATTTAAGTTTGTAGGAGAGACTAGAGACGTATCAAAACCTGTCTGTTTCTTCAAACTTGTGAGGGCCTCAGCAACATCCAAAGATTGACCATCATGAGAGCCCAGTTCACTAACATTTATTTGTTCATCCTCCCCTTTGGAAGATTCCTCCATCCCTCTCCTTGTGCTAGAATTCTCCAAGATAACAATCCTCTGCCTCAATTGCTTGAGTTCAAGGCCTTGTGTGCTGACAACTTGTACCAAGTCTGCATTTTGCTTTTGCAAGCTAATGCAGACTACCGTCAATTCCATCAAAGTCATTGGTTCCAATCTGCCCTCTTCTAAAATGGGTATTTGACCTCCCAAATTAGATTCATTAGGCATGAATGAGGTCTTAATCATGGTAGGACTGTCTTGGCCAGCTTCTAAGCCAGAACCAATAGTCCCAGCCTCATCCATAGCACCAACCACACTTGTGGTGGTGGTCCTCTCTGCTACATGGCTAGGACCACTAGAGGAGAACACTCCAGTAGTCCTTTGGTGTTTTTGTAACCTATATTGTGTTCGGGGAGAATAAGATGTGGATTGGGTGGATGTTGGTTGGTTAAGGGGTGTTTGGGTCTGTGAAGGATTGGTGTCAACGTTAGAAATAGGCACATCAACGCCAACATTTAATGTGTCAGCGTTGAAGGGTTCTGGGTCAATTTGCATATGTTGTGGTGAAGGTAAAGGTTCAGGTATTGGGTCAATTTGGGGTTGGGGGTCTGGTTGGGGTTGTGCTGCTTCAATGACAGCAATCACAGCAGGGGTTAGGGGTAGGTCACGATGTGGGGGTGTGTTCATCTTCATAAAAATTGCTCTCTTTTGCATAGGGATCTCATAAAAGTCATCATGATCCCTTGTGCAGTAATTTTGCACCTCAAAAATCATTTGTAAAAATATGGGATAAGCTAAAGTCATTTTGTTCCCTTTATTTTTACACATGCCCTCAAAAATCATTTTGGAATAATTAAATTTTTGCCTAGTAGCAATGCACACAATAGCACTTGCAATAGACCTATTGATCTCATTGTGTGCAGTACACTTGGGACTCAAACATTATAAGAGGACATGTATTAGGTACTTCCAGGATGGGGGAAACTCCTGTTTATGATATTTATTTAAAGTTCCTTCAGCAGGAAAAGGATAACCCAAAGCCCTTAGTCCTTGTTCTATTTCACTAATGGGGAGGGTGGTTATACCATCAACATCATCAAGATGCAAAGCTTGGCGTACCAAAGCTTCAGTAACCACCCATGTTCTCCCATGAACAATAGAAGATAATGTAGTCACTCTATTAACTGTTGAGCAACTTACATTGCTCCAAAACTGTTTAATATGTGTGACAAGAATGAGTGGAGCATGAGAAAGAGCATACCTAATAGGGGATGCATTCAGATACACCACCATTTGTGTATACTGGGGAAACAGAGTATCATCAGCTTCAAGATATGCTACCATGTTGTGTTGACTTCTGAACCCCAATTCCAAATCAGTTGGTTTAAATTTTGGTGCCATTGTTGAAAGCTGTTTGAATGATTGATAAAAATGAAGTTATAGGAGAAAAATTGTGTTAGACAAGAATAATAGGTACCCTGTTTAAAATAGGAGCCAAATATATAGGAGAAGAAAATGCATGTGATTGGCCCAAAAATAGGCAAGTATTTTCAAAATGAAATCATAAAAATATTGAAAAGAAATAAGTTTATCTCATGCATTAATTGAAAGTTATCTGCTCCCAAAATTACGGCCCAAAAATATGTCAAAAAGTAACAACTGGGTAGGTCCCATTGAGTGTCAACGGTCAAAAATAACCCATCAACGCCTAACGGCTATATTCTTGTCAACGTTTGCCAAACCATGTTAGCGTCTAAATTGGTCACAACAACGCTTGATAAAATACTTGTCAGCGTCCAAAAATAAATATTTATAAAAATGAAAAATGACCTTAACAAAGTAATTTATCCTAGAGAAGATAACCAAAAAGTTGATAATTATTATAGGGCGGCAAGCACTGTCCAGTTATGCACACTTGCATATGCAAGATAGACATAACAGTCCTCTAGAGTCCCTTGCTAACCAAAACTCTTAACAACTAAGTTACCTTATAAAATTCCTTGTTACTCCCAGGTAAAACCCATGATAAAATCATTCCCAAGTCTCCCAACAGACCACAACCAATTCTAGCCCAAAAATGTCTTGGCAGCATGCATAGTATATCAACTTTGCATGCTACAGTGCCTCATGATTTAGTAAAACTAACTCATACTCACCCGTGGACACAATCTAGAATTATGATAAGAGTATCATAAGGATACCCAAAAGTCCTAAAGGTTCCTAAAACCTCCCCTTAAACTGTGATACATATGTTGCTAAAAATATGCATGAACATAATTTTTTTTTATGTCAAGATAGGAATTAAAAATTCAACCATCATCCATAAATAAAAAACATGTCCAAATGCTTCTCCAATGATCCATAAGCAACTCTGTATCCAATGGTATAATGCTAACACCATCTGCACATTTAGATTGAAAACCACAAAACTAACATTGTTGCTGACAACGCCCCGATAACACTTGTCAGCGTTAGAGAAACACTTGTCAGCGTTAGACAAATATATTGTTGACAACGTCACAATAACACTTATCAGCGTTAAAGCAACCTTTGTCAGTGTTAGAAAAATATAGTGGAAAATCTAAATCCTCAATAACAATGCATTATCCTGTACATACTTTTACAAAAAGACTCCAAAACACATATTATGGTGAGATTGATCATTCCAATACTTGTTACCAAGTATTGAAACCTTCCAGCATCAAAAGGTTTAGTTAGTAAATCTGACACATTTTCTTCTGTGTCAACCCTATCTGGTTGTATTGAACCCTTTTCAAAACAATCTCTTATAAAATGGTGTCTAATTTCTATGTGTTTAGTTTTAGAATGATGTACAGGATTCTTAATAATGCATAAGGTGCTGTTATTGTCAACAAATATCTTGGTATGCATGAAATTATACCCATAATCCAACAGCTGGTTCTGAATCCACAAAACTTGTCCACAACAAGCAGCTGCAGCCACATACTCTGCTTCAGTTGTAGAATTAGCCACCACTGTTTGTTTCTTGCATTGCCAAGATATCAATCTGCTCCCAAGAAACTGACATCCACCAGTTGTGGATTTTCTATCAAACTTATCACCTCCATAGTCACTGTCTGAATATGCAATGAGCTCCAATGGTGAATCCTTTGGGTACCATAAGACAAGACTAGGATAACATCTTAGGTACCTAAAGATTCTCTTGACAACATAAAGGTGACATTCTTTGGGAGTCACTTGATGACGTGCACAAGCACACACAGCAAACATGATGTCAGGTCTGGAGGCTGTAAGATACATCAATGATCCAATCATTAATCTATAGTGTCTGACATCAACATCCTTTCCATCTCCAATCTTTCCCCAAGGGTGTTCTCTATCCATAGGAGTAGTAGCCCTCTTTTCATGTGGAGAAAAGCCAAACTTCTTCAAGATCTCTGCTACATACTTATCATGGGAGATGAAGATACCATCTTCTTTCTGCTGAACTTGTAACCAAAGAAAGAATTTCATCTCCCCCATAGCACTAATCTTGAATTTGTCTGTCATAAGCTTGGAGAAATCCTCACTCATCTTTGGATCTGTGGATCCAAAGATGATATCATCAACATAGACCTGAACAAGTAGAACATACTTACCCTTCTTCTTTGTAAACAGTGTCTGATCTATGGTGCCCCTTTTGAATCCATTGTCCACCAAATAAGTAGACAAAGTACCATACCATGCTCTTGGGGCTTGATGAAGTCCATACATAGCCTTCTTGACTCTATACACCTTGTCTGGATTCTCTAGATCCTCAAAACCAGGAGGCTGCATCATATATACCTCCTCAACAATTGTTCCATAGAGGAAGGCACTCTTGACATCCATTTGATAGACAGTGAAGCCCATGCAGGATGCATAGGCTAGAAAGATCCTTATAGCTTCGATCCTTGCAACTGGTGCAAAGACCTCCTCATAGTCTATCCCCTCCTCTTGTGTATATCTCTGAGCCACTAATCTTGCCTTGTTTCTGACCACAATACCTCTTTCATCTCTCTTGTTTCTTAGAACCCATCTTGTCCCTATAGGTCTGACATATCTGGGACAATCAACCAGCTCCCAAACATCCTGAATTGCAAATTGGTGAAGCTCATCCTGCATTGCTTCCACCCAACTTGGTTCTTTGAGAGCATCAAATATCTTCTTGGGTTCCTGTTGTGACAGGAAACAAGCAAACAAACATGCTTGCACAAGAGGGGTATCAACCTTCTTGTGAATATTGGCAATAGACCTTGATGAGATCTTCTAGTCCGAACAGGAGTCATAATATCACCAATGATTTGAGAAGTAGGGTGATTCTTCATGGTAGAAGTGAGAACTCCTCCTTCAAAAAGTCTGGTGTCTTCAATCTCATCTTCCAGGTTGCCAATATCTTCTTCTTCAGACTCTCTTTCATCAATATGAGGATGAACCTCTTCATATAAATTAGAAGGTTCACCCTGTTCAAATGTAGAAGAGAAAAGATGTGCAAAAGTGTTGTCAACGCCTGAACCTTGGTTGTCAGCGTTTGGGCTATCAACGCTTGAACTGTTGTTGTCAACGTTGGAGCCATCAACGTCTGAATTTATCCTGTCAGCGTTAGATTTTCCTTTGTCAGCGCCTGAAGGACCATGCATGTTGTTATCTGGTGGTACTTGGGGACCGCCATTATCCTTTCCAAAAGCAGCAGCGGCAGCAAAAGCATCTGTCCACATGGGAATTGTGACATACACTAGTATAGGAGATGACTTTTTTGCTTGTGATCCAACCTTTTCATTAACCTGTGTACCTGAAACATCAACAACTTGTTCTTCCACAACATTTGACGTTACCTTCACAATGTCTGGATTAGTGACAGGCATATAATTTAAAGTCCTAGATAAAGGTTCCAAGTCAAACAACCAATTTGGACCACTTTCAGGATCACTAGGTTTATTCTCTAAAAACCTAACATGTACTCTTTCAAGTATACGTTTTTCCTTTTTAAGATAAACCCTATAACCCTTGCTCTGCATTGAATACCCCATGAAATAGCCTTCATCACCTTTTGCACTAAATTTACCTAAGGCATCACTAGTATCAAGAATAACTACATGACAACCAAAAGGTCTAAGAAAACCAATATTAGGTTTTCTTCCCCAAAGTAACTCATAAGGTGTTTTGTTCTGTATCTTGTTGACCAATGCTATATTTTGAACATAGCAAGCTGTATTAACAGCCTCAGCCCAAAAGGCAATGGGGAAATGAGCATCAGCCAACATGGTTCTGGCTGCTTCAATTAGGGTTCTATTCTTTCTTTCTGCAACCCCATTTTGCTGTGGGGTTCTGGCAACACTAAACTGCCTAGTAATCCCTTTCCTGGCACAAAAATCATCCAACACTTTATTCCTAAATTCACCACCATTATCACTCCTAAGCATTTTAACTTCATTACCAGTCTTCTTCTCAACCTGAGTGATAAAGTCAACTAAAGTGTCAGCTGTATCACTCTTCATAGCTAAAAAGAAAGTCCAAGTAAACCTAGAAAAGTCATCTGTGATGACAAAGCAATATGATTTACCATTCAAACTTTCTATATTGGTTGGACCAAATAGGTCCATATGAAGCAAGTGAAGAGGTCTAGTACTAGTGTGCACCTGTTTAGACTTGAATGAGACCTTGTGCTGCTTGCCTTTAAGACATGCAACACAAGAGTGGTCATTGTGGAAAGCCTTTTCAGGCAAACCATCAACCAAGCCAAGCCTCACAGGCCTGTTTATAATTTTAAAGTTTATGTGCCCTAGTCTCCTATACCATAGATTACTTTCATCTACTGAAGCTTTAGCATAAAAACATGACATATTGTTATTCATGCTAATCCCATTCAGATTCACATTATATATGTCTTTATGTCTAGGTGTTCTATAATCAATATATTTCTCATCAGGGATCTTATAATCCTTGCTTAACACCAAGCATTCAGTATCAGTAAACAGAACTTTATTTTTGTTATCACAAACTTGTGATACACTAAAAAGATTGTAATCAAGTTCCTTTACCAAAAATACGTTCTCAAAACGCAAGTTCTTGGTGATAAGTGTTCCTTTGCCTGTGATAGTATCATATCCGCCTCCAAAGTAAACCTTATCACCATCCTTAATGGGAGTGAAGTTAGTTAAGTAATCTTCCTTCCCTGTCATGTGCCTTGAGCATCCACTGTCCCAATATCCATAATCATTGACCTGTTTTTGAATGCCCTGCACATAAAGAAAACAAGTTAGTTTTCTTTGGGAACCCAAGCCTTAGCAGACTTGGATTCATCTGGTTGTTCAACAAGAACAGACTTAGTTCTCATAACAACTCCTTGTTCATCCCTTTTAGGATGAAATACCCAGTTAACCCCAATAAGTTTTGTAATGACCTTTGAAATGTAATTAAATCTGTTGCAGGTCATTGAAATCCCATTATCATTAGGGTTTTGATCTTCCTTTGGTCTCCATGTCAAGCTTGAAGAAGCTTTAGACCCCTTACCATGTGGTTGCAAATATTTAGGTCTGGTCACGTTTCTGTCAGCGTTGGATTTGGTCTTGTCAACGCTGAAATTACCCTTGTCAGCGTTGAACCTAGGGTTTGCTACAGAAACCCATTGCCTATTAGACCAAGTATTTGTCTTTTGAAATGGTCTTTGTCCATGAGTGTTAGACCCTCTAGTGAATAATGGGGCAGGTCTAACAACTTGTGGACTTTGCTGCACACAAGGTTTGGGTCTGACAACGTTTAACTTTCTAACAGCGTTGACCTTGGAAGCGTTGACACACTTATATGCTAAATGTGAAAAGTTACCACAAGTGTAACAGGCTTTTCTAGACACAACCCTAGGTCTAGAAAAGAAGAAGCCTGTTCCATTATTACTAACTTGGCTTTTAGGTGACCTAGTATTCCTATACATTTCTGCATACTTGACACTAGGTTTTCTAACAGTGTTTGAGCCAAGGTCAACAGCCTTACCAGTGATTGGGTTTGTTACCTTAATGGGGGTTGACTCATTAGGACTTTCACATAACAAACCACCCTTAACAAATAAGGTAGGGTTAGCTTTCTTCCATTCAGTTAAGTCAGTCAACTTCTGTTGATATTCTTCAACTGGGGTAATGACTCTTGGTGGAGGAATGAATTCCTCCTCTTGGAGTTCTGGTAAACCAGTCCAAGATAGGTCCTTTTGTTGGACACCATAGAAGTCACCAGCTGGTGGTGGAACCACAGAGTAGTCTTTCATCCCAATCCCAGTCATGTTCCTAGGATCCCTTTGTTTATTAACACATTCTCCTAGGGTTTGTGTGGCCTTATCAAACCTTTGAATTTTAAGGCCCACGTTATCTTTATTCTTAATGGCCTCATCTAACTTAGCCTGTAATTCACTATTAACCCTTTCCATGATGTTCCTAACATCATTACTAGCATCTCACTCATGTTTTAAGATATTTATTTTATCCTTTAAATTAAATTCCATTTTCTTGTATTCAGAAACTGTCTTCTCAGTTTAAGTGAGAGCTAATTGATAGTTAGACAGTTTGCATCTCTCAGTACTCATATCATCTAATAATCTTAACACCTCTTTGTTAAGTTTCTCAGTATTTAGCCTACAACCTTTACTACAAAAAGCATCATCGTATACCTCATTATCTGATGAAGAGGAGGAGTGTGCCATGAGAGCATATTAAACATGCTCTTCTTCTTCTATCTCAGCAACCAAAGCTTTATCCTCTTCCACATCTTTAGCCAAATAGCTCCAATCCCATCCCATACCATCAATTTCTTGCACTGCAACCATGGCCTTAGGATCCTGAGCCTTAACAATTTGACTTGAAGGTTTGCCAGCATCAGATCTTCTAGGAGATCTGTATTCCCTCATGAAGTGCCCCATACAATGACAATTGTAGCATTCAACCTTGGATTTATCAAATCCAGCAGTGTCCTTTGCATTGAAGGTCATCTTCTTCTTAAACCTTCTATTCCACCTGTTTGCTCTTATACTAGTAAGAGCCATGTTCCACTTAATATCCATCTCCTCCAAGTGCTCATCACTTATTTGCTCAAGGTCCTCATATGTAATCACTGAACCATTGGGCAAAGAAGCAATATAAGCACATACAGTATCCAGATCCAAACCAGCAGGTTTAACTCTTGGTGAGTCACTTTTGTATGTGTCAGCGTCTGAATAGGAGGCGTTGACAGGACATGTTCCAGCTTTGACACATGATGATCCAGTAATCAGATGCATGTAAGAGTCCTTCTGATCAAATTGACCTTCACTATGTGAGAAGAAGGCCATATTACTGTTGGTAGACTTGCTTCCATGCTCCAAAAGAGTTTCATCTTCCAACAGCCTCAGTTTGTTGTAGATATCATCAAAAGTAGAACTTTTGTGAGTGTTGTTGGCAAGTATAGATCTTGCCTCAATCTTCCATGCTTCACCAAGACTTTTAAGAAAAGTGGCATTAATGTCAACATCACCAAGTTGTGTCCCCATGAAGGACAACTTTCTTGTAATGTCAAGCAGTCTGCTTCTCACACTACTAAGCTTCTCATTGGGTTGAGCCTTAAAACAGCATAATCATGCATGAGTTGCTTCTTCTTCTCTTCCTTAGTGTCATCATTACCACCATATGCAACTTCAAGAGCTTCCCAAAGGTCCTTAGCATATTCATAACCTCTGTATTTATGCTGGTTCTCTTTTCCCAAAGAGACTTTCAGAATGTTTAGGGTTTTCATGTCAACCCTTTTCTTTGCTATGTCTTCAGCAGACACAACTCTACCATCACAAGGTTTTTCTTTCTTATATGCTTCTGGACATCCAGCAACAGCAGTTCTTGTAGCAATGGCAACAACAACCTTTTTAGCTTTATTGAATGTGTTTCCATATTAAATAATCTCCCAGAGTGTGTAGTCATAGATCCCTAGATATTGCTCAAAGTTGAATTTCCACAATTCAAAGTTGGTTGCATCAAGCATGGGAATCTTGATGTTTGGCAAAGGTGAGGAGGAGGAGGAGGTTATTTCTAGATTTGACATGATGTTGTTAGGGTTTTGAGAAAATTAGGGTTTTGGTGATTTTAGGGTTCTTGTGTTCTTTAAGATCAAAAGTTCCTCAACAAGCTCTGGGAGCAATCTAAGCGTTGACAAGAGCAAATACAAGGTTGACAAAGCATATAAGTAGACCAGATTGAGAAAGAATATAAGTAGACCTCGATCCCTTGTCAATATTCTCATCCTATATGAGACACTGAGCAGGATAATGTAACTCCTTCAAGTGTTATGACAAGTCTTCGTCACCAACCATATAAGCACGAACAAGTTATCTTTAAAGTCAGTGGCTGGAAGTGCATGACTTTAAGATATGATAGAACACAAACTCGCGAAAATCTTCTTCAATCATCAAACTTACCATATGAATTCTTCCCCTTAAGCTAACACCTCTTCATGACGAATCTTTATGAAATAATAGCTTCATATCATATGTAAAAGCTTAACTACGGATAACTCTTTTACAAGGCTACCCCAATTACATAATCCAATCAAATATCACTCCAATCAAATACTTCACGAATTGTTGCTAACTCGCATTAAAATCATTAATCCCTTTTAAAAATATCCGAGCCATGAATATCAACATGATATTCTAAATAAAACGGAGATTCCATGTACCTTCGTGTGTAATTTCCTCCTTTTTGTGTGCTAAAAACGTACCAATTTTCTCAACAGCAGCTATTCTTTTGTTATCCGAGAACCTTCATTGTCCAATATCCTTTCTATGTGAACTGTCACATATCGGAAAACACCTATCAACGCTTGAGCAAGCGTTTCTCGGACAACTCATGTCAACGCCTATTCTGTCAGCGTCAAAATAACAAGTGTTAGCGTCAAATCTTGTCAGCGTTTGACTGTATATGCTCTGTCAGCGTCAAAACAATACTTGTCAGCGTCAAATCAACTGTCAACGTCCACATCTCCACGTAAATTCACATCCCCTTCTGATTTACGTCATAAAGCTTTGGCATAAGACGAGATCCATACCATGTGATATCAACAATGAATAATGCTCCTGTTGTACCAGTCACATAACATATGGCCCCTTTGCTTTAATGAATCCAATATAAGCTAATATATTAATTCCTTCCTGAACGTGACCCTTTTTGCCATGTGAACACAGATTTACTTTAACCATGTGAACACACAATAATCGTGTGAACACAAAAACTTTCCACCAATTAGAATTCTAGCATCGTGTGAACATACAGTAAAGACCAAAACTTACTTGTGTTTCCATCAGTGCTAGCATCGTGTGATCATTCTATGATATTTAATATTGTAGCATCCCTTAAAACGTTTTGGGACCACCACATAGATAACATAATCAAACAAGTCTTGCTTTCACCTTTCATCACGTCATCTTTGGCAAAATCAAATAACCAATATACTTTAGTATATCACGTGAGTAATTCACATGAACTAAAAAACTCTGCCATACATAACGTGTACGGTATATTTGTGACTGTACATTGGAACCACATCAAAGCTTCTTTATTCACTTCACACGACATCCAGATCTAGGGTTTCTTAGTGATCCCTAACAACCATGGCAAATCATATTCTTGCTACAGTTTTAAACACATCTAGGGTTTGATAAAACCCTAAAAAGATAAGCACCACCATAGCCATCTTCTGATAATCACACTAGGGTTCATCGTGGTTGTAAGAAACCACTCAACAAAGCTAGTACGATCATCACCCCCAGCAAAGAACAATGAATCTAGGGTTTTTAAACAAAACCCTAAATATAAATATCACTACTGCAGCCAAATTCGACACCCAATAACTTCATCTTGAGAGCTCAAATGGAAGATCCCTTCGGTGAGATCCTAGACACAAGTGCCAAGAACCTACAGTTCAAAAATCACGAAGATCCAACAGTTAACGAAGGAGAAAACGTGTTTTGAACATGGCTGTCCACAGAAAACTGCATGTACCCTGCTGCTGACTTTGACGCTTAATAACTTTTTTCTGGGGATAAAACTCGACAATCCCTCCGGTGAATGTCTAGATATATGTGTATAGAACACACACAAGAAATTTCGCGATGATCCAACGGTTCAATCAAACGTTATGACCTTCTGAATACTGCTGCGCACACAAAAACGTCCAGAAAAACCCTAGACGGATTTTTCTTCTTTTCACCATACACGAACACCTTGTTGGTCCTAGCATCACGAGCCACGAGGCTCTGATACCAATTGTTGATCCCAAACTTAGATCGATTTAGCTTTATGTATACGAGATTAGATCAAGTAATACACTTAGAGAAACCTTTGTATATGTATATGACAATCTAAGTGTTATGCGGAATTAACACTTAAACAAGAACACACAAGATGTAAACAAACTTTCACTTTGATTAATGATATCAAACTTGCTTACAATGAAAGTGTTTTACGTATGAAAAATTATATTGAACAATAACCTAAAGGTCTTCTTTTATAGACATAAGAAGCCTTGTATAATAATCTACGTATCAATTATTCTAGGTAAAGATAAATATAGAAAATACATTGTTGTTCCTATCTTTACTAGAAGTAATCTAGAATACAATAAACGTGTAGATTATATCCTTCCATCAGTGCTTGTCTTCAGTGTGTCAACGGTTGACTTCTTCTTGTCAACGCTTAATCTGTCAGCGTTTGTTTTACTCCTGTCAACGCTTGTTTTTCTCTTGTCAGCGCTCAAGTAAACTGGCTATAATTTATTCCCAACACCTAAAAATATTTAAAAACTTGTAAAATTCCTAATTAAGTGTCTAGAATCTAGGAAAAATATGAAACTTAGAAAATCAGACTTTTAATTTTTAATAATAAAATAATATTAAAATATTAATAAAAATCCAAAAATCCTAAAAATTTTAAAAAGTTGCAGACTAGCTTAATTTAACCTAAACAATACAGAAATGAACTTGAAATTACCTAAATACCCTTATTGGGCCTAGAAAATGGGCTAAAGTCCAAACAGTCCCTTAATGGGCTTAGAATGGGCCCAATAAGAAAAAGTGGCCCACATTAGCCCAAAAACCAATACTTGACTCAAAATTTGATTCTGAAAAACTTTTTCCAAAGGCCCAAAAGCTGAAAGTGTGAGATAAGCAAGCTTATACCAAACAGCTTATTCTTAATGGGCTTTTTAGCCCATTAAGCTATAAGCTAATGCCATAAGCTCAAATTAGACACACAAGCTTATTTTGAGCTAGACAAGACTTCTGTAAAAAGAAATTTGAAATAAGCCAAAGGAATAAGCCTGAAAATGCAAAAAGCAATCTACAGAAAACGACAAAATAGTCGTTTTTGAGTTCTAGGCTATCCCAAGAGCTGATTCAAATTGCAAAAGCTTTAAATGACTTAACTAAGCTTAATCAACAAAATGTTTTCAAATAAGTTGACTCAATAAGCTGGAAAAAGCAAATAAGCACTTATGAAAAAGTCAAATAAGTTGGTTTTTCAGCAAAAAGTCAAAGTCAAAGTCCAATAAGCTCCAGTTCAATCAAATGGGTCAAATAATGAAGATCTATCACAAAAAATAAGTAGTTGCAGGTCTGGATAAGCAAATATAGCTTATTGATAAGCTGAATGAAAAATTGCACTAGCAGGGGCTAGTTTTGGGTGTTGAGTAGTGGGAACTTTTTCCACTGCTTGACTTGTTGACTTTTTTGTCTTTAGTGACTTTTTTTGGAGATTCAGGTTACACAAAGGCACCCAATTGATCAGTGGATCAAGAGGAGTCAAACACAACAAATAAATCACAATCACAATCACCCAATTTGTACAGTTTAATCAATCAATCACCAGATCTGACACATACATGAACACTTAAGCAGTTGAGGTTCAATAAGCACTTAGAGCACAATTCAGCCAGCCAAACTTAACCACATGCATACACAAGCAATATTAAACTTAAATAAGCAAGTCTAAACAGGTTTCATGCATTGATTCAAAGTATTAAGCAAGATTCAAGCACTTAAAGTTACTGATGAACACAAGAACATGCAGTTTACACTTTTGCTGATGCAATTGACCAACAAGCCAAATTCCAACCTCCAAATCTTACAAACAGGTTATAATAACTTTGTTTAAACCACTTTTAGCCCTAAGCATGCATACACCCTAAGTGTTCCCAAGATCCTAGGTCAAAACAGTCAAGAACAAAGATTTTATAGCAGATTGTTTAATATGGTGTTTCAAGGTTGAAAACTTGCAGCAAAATGCACTTAAACAAGCATATAGCAGATACCAAACATAAACACAAACTTCTATCCACACAATACCAAGTTATGATTCAAAGCAGGTAATCCCAAACACCCCTTTATCTTTTTGATCTAAAAATTAAACAAGTATAAGTGTGATTTAGTTTACCAAGTAACTAATCTAGCATACTAACAACATTAACATGCAAGATAAAGCAGATTCAAGCCAAGAAAACAACAAGAACACAAGTAGAGCACAAATCCACCAAAAATCCAAATTTTATCAGATTTTCAAGGTTTCAAGACAAACCTCATGGATGTACATCCACACCCACAAATTTTAGAGCTTATGTGCTAGCAAGAACAAGCACAAGCTTCCAACAACAACCCTGCTAAGATTCAACAGAGTTAGAAGCAAGAATATCAAAACAGAAAGGTGACTTTTTGGAAAATAAACTTGATTAATGCAACTTCTTGTACCCACTCTTGATTATCCCCAAGGTATAAGCTTCACAACACCTTAATATCACAATTAGGGTGCTATGATCAGCTTATATCCCCAAAAATTCCAAGATGTACCAAGAATCTTAGCAAAATATCAAATTTTAGTCCAATGTGTAATTTCTTACACAAGGTTTACAAACACGTTTTAGGGTTCAATTTTAGTTAACATATAACATAAACAAGCATAGAATTAAATGGCACTTGGTCTTTCTTCAACAAACTCAAACACAATTTCATAAACTAAAAGTAGGATTTACAAGTTTGTGAACAAGGAAAAACCAAAAGCAAAGTGCAAATGTTGCACCCTAAGGCCTTTATATAGGCTACAAGTTATCTAGGAAAGCTGAAAAAAACGTAAACCCTAGCTAGTGAAGTTCCAAATTTGCCCTTTGAAGTTTGAACTTTTTGGAGAATCATGTGACTGATTTTGGAGTCTTGTGGTAGCTGGCATGTGAAAACTTGATCAAATGGTGTGAAATAAGCTTAGGATGTAAGCTGAATCCTTGGACGTTGGATGACTGTCCAAAATTTGGCAGTTAGCTCAAAGGTGTAGCAGGGGAATCTCATGTGGGGTTCCTTGGTGATGTAGCATGTGTTTTTGGTGTTGAGTTATGATTAAGGGATGCTTAATCATCATTCTGGAGGTTATTGAGTGTTAATTGCAAACGGATTAAAAAAGCCCAAATCATGTTCTTGAGGTGAATAGTTGTTGTTTTAATCCGTTTTCATGTTTAAAAATGTGTTTTGCGCCAAATTTAAACTAATCAAAGATTAGTTAAATAATCTGGTGAGTGGGAAATGAGGTGGCAAAAAGGAGTGGTGTGATTGGTGGATTTTGTGAGTGGGACACGTGTTGGATGGGGATTAGTCTAGGTAACTTTCTTGTCTGGCCAGCTTAAACCCTCCTATTCTTCTTTCTTTGCTACTTTGTAAATAAACACCTAAAAACTGGATTCCTTTGTATTTCAAGTTTCACTTTTCACACTTTTGCCCAAAATACTTTTCCAAAGTATTTTCAGGGGTATTTCCTTGCCATTTTGTGATTCTTGAAGGACTGATTTGGAATTTTCTTGATTGATAATGGTCTTGACTTGTATGATTGACCTTTTGGAAGACTGAAATTGCCAAGTCATGATTTATGATTGACCATTTTTGCCATTTCTTCAAAGTCAAGGGTCCTTTTTGTAATTTTGATATTTTCAAAGGACCAAACTTGTAATTCTTGTAACTTGGAGTTCTTCTTGGTATGTTTGACTTTGAGGAGGATAAATATTGACATTTTAGTTTTGTTGAAGGACTAAAATTGCCAATTCTTCAAAGTGGAGGGCCCTTTTTGCAATTTTGACAAACTTTAGGGACCAATCTTGTAATTATGAAGATACAAGGGTATCAAGTGTCAGTTCTTGTATATTGGAGGACCCTTCTTCATAAATCTTCAAATCTTCAAGGGTTTTCTTGGGAAAATCTTCATTATTTGGTGTATCCGTCCTTTCGTTTTTAGATCTCGGATCTAAGGTCTACTCCACTTTTCTCTTGATTTTGATCTTTTCATTTTATTTCTTATATTAACTAGATCTCATATATGCTGAAAATATATATATAAGAAATAAATAATGAGTATTTGGACATTGTATATGAGTTTTTGACCCTAAAATGAAGGTAAACAAGCTCTAGTAACGATTTGATTTATAACGACTTTTGAACCGTAAAAAAAACAGATTGCATGTCGAAATCAGTAGGTTTGAGATACTGAAAAATTATATATTAAGATAGATAATTGTTTTGTGATTAATTCCCTGGGTGGCTCGTCCCGTGACGAATTTTAGAAAGCAAGATATGACCAAAATAGTGAAAACTAGTCAGATCTGAACATACAGTTTTGATGGACTGTTTTCTCGTAAAATTTATATACTGACCTACGAATATGTAAAACTAAAAGTTGTAGATAAAATCATGAAGAACTAGAATCAATTGGATTATTTACCAATTCCTTACGGTTTGGAAATGGTGGCTAAAATAGTGAAAACTAGTAAGATCTGAATATATTGTATTCACGGACTGTTTTCTCATATAAGAACTCAGAATCATTGAAAAAGGTAAAACTGTAGGTTGTAGATAGAACCATGAAAAAGTAGAATCAATTGGATGGTTTACCAGTTCCTTAAGGTTTGGAAATGGCGACCAAAATGGTGAAAACGAGTTTGGCTTCCCAAAAACAGCCAACTCTTCTAAGTTAAGAAATGGGTTAATTAGCTATGAAAAGTATAAATTTGGGATAATTAGACTTATAATCAGTATAGTACATGAGTTAATAATGGTTTTGGTAAAAAGAACACACTTAGATGATTTACGGTTCAAGAGATATGAACAAATTAGCGGGACATGTCGGGAAAATTATAATAAACGGACTATACCCCATTAACATAAAAAGTGATGTTTTCATACAAACCGACGTGGTAGGACCCACTTGTCGGGAATTTTAGACTTAATTATATACTGATAATTATGGAACCCGGGACCTGACCAACATAAAATATTAAGTGTACGTGTTTATGATGCATTTTAGAACCCAAAAACTATACAAAGTGGACTTGGGCCATAAAAGCCCAACTTACACTTGTAATGGCTATTGGGCCATTATTGGACCTGAGATTTATAACCAATTTAGAGTAGTATACTGAATTTAAAATGGACTTAAGTCATATACTTGGGTAGTGGACCACTATTGGGCTTAGGATGGGCTAAAAATGTCAAATTGGATATTACACTAAAATGACTAAGTTTTCATCTAAAAGTTTTATAAAGAATCATAAAACTTATGCAATGTCCAAGAACTCATTGAAATATACTTATTATATATATGTACGATTCATTTATCGTCTCTAGCCTAAGACGTGCCTCGTTATCTTTAGGTCTCGTATGATCATGTATCGACCGTTGACATTTATTCTCGATTAACGTTCGTTCTCTATTAATTATTGTGACGATTGTATCAGGTGAGTCTATAGCCTCGCTTTTAACATGTTTACTTGTTTTATAAAACCCGCGAGGGGGATAACATGCTTGTTTTATGATGGTTGAGTAAATACGTCTTTTAGGAAAAAGAGCGTAATTATGGCAAGTATTAACAAGTGACTTAGGAAAATCACAAGTTATGACCCAAAGTGGGGATCGTTCTCAAGGAGGCTTGGTGTGTGTGTAATGAAATGATTAATTATGTGATTTTATGAGAAAGAAAATAGAAATAGGATAAGAAGACAATGACGGTTACGATGACGGATTATACTAAGACGAAAAGGTCGTACACGTAAAACCGTAAAAGCACCAAAATTAAAAATTTACTCTAAAAATTCCTAAAAGATTGCAATAAATCCTAAATAATGTAATTAGAGTTTACAAAAAATCTAAAATCACCCAAACATTTTAATTAATTAAATAATGATTTTTTAATACTAATTAAAGCCCTAAAAATCAATTTAATTAACAAAAAGCCCAAAATGAGTTTTATCATTTTGTAAACCTTTAAAATACCCTAACTTAATTTAAAACTATTTTTGAAAATTTTAAAATTAATTAAAACTATTTAAAAACAATTAACTTTTAAAAGCTATAAAAACTTAAAATAATTCTAGAAAATAACCGAAAGACCCTAAAAATATTTGGAAAGTTGTAAAATTCCTAATTAAGCGTCTAGAATCTAGGAAAAATATAAAAACTTAGAAAATTAGACTTTTAATTTTTAATAATAAAATAATATTAAAATATTAATAAAAATCCAAAAATCCTAAAAAATTCTAAAAAGTTGCAAACTAGCTTAATTTAACCTAAACAATACAGAAATGAACTTGAAATTACCTAAATACCCTTATTGGGCCTAGAAAATGGGCTAAAGTCCAAACAGTAGAATGGGTCCAATAAGAAAAAGTGGCCCAAATTAGCCCAAAAACCAATAATTGACTCAAAATTTGATTCTGAGCAACTTTTTCCAAAGGCCCAAAAACTGAAAGTGTGAGATAAGCAAGCTTATACCAAACAACTTATTCTTAATGGGCTTTTTGGCCCATTAAGCTATAAGCTAATGCCATAAGCTCAAATTAGACACACAAGCTTCTTTTGAGCTAAACAAGACTTCTATAAAAAGAAATTTGAAATAAGCCAAAGGAATAAGCCTGAAAATGCAAAAAACAATCTATAGAAAACGACAAAATAGTCGTTTTTGAGTTCTAGGCTATCCCAAGAGCTGATTCAAATTGCAAAAGCTTTTAAATGACTTAACTAAGCTTAATCAACAAAAAGTTTTCAAATAAGTTGATTCAATAAGCTGGAAAAAGCAAATAAGCACTTATGAAAAAGTCAAATAAGTTGGTTTTCTAGCAAAAAGTCAAAGTCAAAGTCCAATAAGCTCCAGTTCAATCAAATGGGTCAAATAATGAAGATCTATCACAAAAAATAAGTTGTTGCAGGTATGGATAAGCAAATATAGCTTATTGATAAGCTGAATGAAAAATTGCACTAGTAGGGGCTAGTTTTGGGTGTTGAGCAGTGGGAACTTTTTCCACTGCTTGACTTGTTGACTTTTTTTGTCTTTAGTGACTTTTTTGGAGATTCAGGTTACACAAAGGCACCCAATTGATCAGTGGATCAAGAGGAGTCAAACACAACAAAGAATCACAATCACAATCACCCAGTTTGTACAGTTTAATCAATCAATCACCAGATCTGACACAGACATGAACACTTAAGCAGTTGAGGTTCAATAAGCACTTAGAGCACAATTCAGCCAGCCAAACTTAACCACATGCATACACAAGAAATATTAAACTTAAATAAGCAAGTCTAAACAGGTTTCATGCATTGATTCAAAGTATTAAGCAAGATTCAAGCACTTAAAGTTACTGATGAACACAAGAACATGCAGTTTACACTTTTGCTGATGCAATTGACCAACAAGCCAAATTCCAACCTCCAAATCTTACAAACAGGTTATAATAACTTTGTTTAAACCACTTTTAGCCCTAAGCATGCATACACCCAAAGTGTTCCCAAGATCCTAGGTCAAAATAGTCAAGAACAAAGATTTTATAGCAGATTGTTTAATATGGTGTTTCAAGGTTGAAAACTTGCAGCAAAATGCACTCAAACAAGCATATAGCAGATACCAAACATAAACACAAACTTCTATCCACACAATACAAAGTTATGATTCAAAGCAGGTAATCCCAAACACCCCTTTATCTTTTTAATCCAAAAATTAAACAAGTATAAGTGTGATTCAGTTTACCAAGTGACTAATCTAGCATACTAACAACTTTAACATGCAAGATAAAGCAGATTCAAGCCAAGAAAACAACAAGAACACAAGTAGAGCACAAATCCACCAAAAAACTAAATTTTATCAGATTTTCAAGGTTTCAAGACAAACCTCATGGATGTACATCCACACCCACGAATTTTAGAGCTTATGTGCTAACAAGAACAAGCATAAGCTTCCAACAACAACCCTGCTAAGATTCAACAGAGTTAGAAGCAAGAATATCAAAACAGAAAGGTGACTTTTTGGAAAATAAACTTGATTAATGCAACTTCTTGTACCCACTCTTGATTATCCCCAAGGTATAAGCTTCACAACACCTTAATATCACAATTAGGGTGCTATGATCAGCTTATATCCCCAAAAATTCCAAGATGTACCAAGAATCTTAGCAAAATATCAAATTTTTGTCCAATGTGTAATTTCTTACACAAGGTTTACAAACACGTTTTAGGGTTCAATTTTAGTTAACATATAACATAAACAAGCATATAATTAAATGGCACTTGGTCTTTCTTCAACAAACTCAAACACAATTTCATAAACTGAAAGCAGGATTTACAGGTTTGTGAACAAGGAAAAACCAAAAGCAAAGTGCAAATGTTGCACCCTAAGGCCTTTATATAGGCTACAAGTTATCTAGGAAAGCTGAAAAAAACGTAAACCTTAGCTAATGAAGTTCCAAATTTACCCTTTGAAGTTTGAAATTTTTGGAGAATCATGTGACTGATTTTGGAGTCTTGTGGTAGCTGGCATGTGAAAACTTGATCAAATGTTGTAAAATAAGCTTAGGATGTAAGCTGAATCCTTGGACGTTGGATGACTGTCCAAAATTTGGCAGTTAGCTCAAAGGTGTAGCAGGGGAATCTCATGTGGGGTTCCTTGGTGATGTAGCATGTGTTTTTGGTGTTGGGTTATGATTAAGGGAATGCTTAATCATCATTCTGGAGGTTATTGGGTGTTAATTGCAAACGGATTAAGAAAGCCCAAATCATGTTCTTGAGGTGAATAGTTGTTGTTTTAATCCGTTTTCATGTTTAAACATGTGTTTTGCGCCAAATTTAAACTAATCAAAGATTAGTTAAATAATCTGGTGAGTGGGAAATGAGGTGGCAAAAAGGAGTGGTGTGATTGGTGGATTTTGTGAGTGGGACACGTGTTGGATGGGGATTAGTCTAGGTAACTTTCTTGTCTGGCCAACTTAAACCCTCCTATTCTTCTTTCTTTGCTACTTTGTAAATAAACACCCAAAAACCGGATTCCTTTGTATTTCAAGTTTCACTTTTCACACTTTTGCCCCAAATACTTTTCCAAAGTATTTTCAGGGGTATTCTTGCCATTTTGTGATTCTTGAAGGACTGATTTGGCATTTTCTTGATTGATAATGGTCTTGACTTGTATGATTGACCTTTTGGAGGACTGAAATTGCCAAGTCATGATTGATGAGGGACTATTTTTGCCATTTCTTTAAAGTCAAGGGTCCTTTTTGCAATTTTGATATTTTCAAAGGACCAAACTTGTAATTCTTGTAACTTGGAGTTCTTCTTGGTATGTTTGACTTTGAGGAGGATAATTATTGACATTTTAGTTTTGTTGAAGGACTGAAATTGCCAATTCTTCAAAGTGGAGGGCCCTTTTTGCAATTTTGACAAACTTTAGGGACCAATCTTGTAATTATGAAGATACAAGGGTATCAAGTGTCAATTCTTCTATATTGGAGGACCCTTCTTCATAAATCTTCAAATCTTCAAGGGTTTTCTTAGGAAAATCTTCATTAGGGTTTGGTTCAATGTGCGGCTTCGTTTCCCGTGTTCGTTTTTGCATGGGTATTTTCATGATATTTAATGCATTTTAAGCCCTTTTTGAACGATGAGACTATGTATAAAAGCAGTCTCATCACTCCCCCATACTAAACCATTGTCGTGCCCGCACGCAATGCTAGAATAAAGTATCGTAACATCTCCAAAATTCATTTTTATTGAATGATAAACTAGCTACACTACTACTATTGCTACTTCTTGCGTTTTAGACATAATGTATGATTTTCATCGCAAAATGGGACGTTTAGGTTCATAGAATAAGAACACGTGAATGCTTCGTTAGAAATAATTTCATCGTCCTCGATTTTCACCCCAATTCCATGCCAAGCGTGCAACGAGATCATTGTCATTATAAGTTAGTAATGCTAACACTACTCATATGCCCTAATTACGTACTTATCCTCCCAATTTCCTAATTTGTATCTCTTATATTTTATTTTGTCTTGAATGTTTCACGAGGATACATTGTTTGACTTATGCGATAATAGAGATTTAGGTCTAAAAATAGAGTCCTAACGGTGTAACCAAGACCATCAAATCAATAACCCCTCCTAATAGACAACGATGTCAAAAAATTAAGTCAACAAGAAGGATCGATAAACACGGTTTTATAATGGTTTTGAACATGAGACTTATTACCAAAACTTTTATACGCCTCCTAACGGAAGGGCCTTATTATCTTTGGTTTACCTCCATCTTTTATTCAACTTCTCCATGAAGCTTTTATTATGACTTCGGTCTTGCCTTGCCTTTTATTATCCACCTCATCGGTAGTTTTATTAGCCAAAGACGTATATCCTCACGCTAAGGCGAATTTTGGATCTTTAAAGCTTCAAAGATTAAGGCTTGATTCACTTTCAATTTTGCATAGATTTTTCGGCCTTGTGGGGCTTCAAATTGTTTGCTTGATTTAGGTGAGCACTTGAAATCTTATTATTGGGTGAAGCTTTTGATTATTCGGGTGACAATACTTCAAAACTGTGACGCTGGCGATACCTTAATGTCTTCCCAATTTAATTACACGGAAGCTACTAGAAAAGACTAGAAACCCAACAATCAAGACTAAACCGCTAAGTCAATATTTATTAAGCAAAAAATATTTACATGCGAAGGGAGAATAAGCAAACAACGAGAACACATGAGTTTTTGAAAGAATACGAGTACTCTACGTTTAGCATAGTAACTTATAATTAACCCTATCATTTCTCGTCCTCATTTAAGAGACTTAGCCTAATGTGAAGTTAAGGAATCAAAGCTAAGTGCTCAACACGCACGGTCGAGTAAAAAATTACTCTTATTCTCGCCATCGGAAAACCTACATTCGTGTCTTCAAACACTTATAAAACATGAGAAAATTTTTAAAATTTGGCCATTTTTAGCCTTATTTTGCAACAAAATGATAAACAAAAAGATAAACTTTGGAAAGCGTGAAGGTTTGGCAAGGCAAGTATCTATTCACCCCCCATACTAAAGTTAAACATTGTCCTCAATGTTTCGAGTCTAGGGGTGCAAACACCCCCATACTAGAGACGTAGTCAAATGCCTAATCTAGCATGAAAAGGGTGTAACCGTTAAATTTAAAGCCGTTTATGTAGTGTGCTAAAAACCTAAGGTTAGAACATCAAAGGATATATCATGGATATTGAGAAAGTCTTCAAAGCAAACGATCGAGTGCTCCCATAAAACGAACATGAGAGGCTCTAATCGTGAAGATCATGATTATCTAAAATCCGCAATTCACAAACAACCACGGAACAAAGGTTGGAAGGGCACAAATCCCCACGCGTTACTACATTAGAAAGCGATAATATGTACATAGGATAAGCATGGGACTCCCCCACGAGGCACCTCGTTTTTTTTTACCGAGTCATGAGCTCGACTCGATCCCCTCAATACTAATTATCATCGGGGAAGGTGATTTGGTCGAGGTAGTTCAAGGATGGAACTTCCTCGCCAAAGTAGTGCTTCAACCTATGTCCATTCACCTTGAAATTGGGGCCATCATTTTGAGCTAGCTCGATGGTCCCATAAGGAAAAACTTGAGTCACGGTGAATGGACCGGACCAACGGGATTTCAACTTACCGGAAAATATTTTCAAACGAGAATTAAAAAGCAAAACTTGATCCCCAATGTTAAAAACCCGGTTTTTAATTTTAGAATCATGCAAATTTTTAGTCTTTTCTTTATAAATCAATGAATTTTCATAAGCAATATCCCTTAATTCATCCAATTCATTTAATTACATTTTCTGGTGTTTTCCCGCGGTCTCCATGTCGTCATTACAATGCTTTAGGGCCCAATAAGCCTTGTGTTCCAATTCAATTGGCAAGTGACAATTTTTCCCATACACAAGCTTATAGGGAGTGCACCCAATGGACGTCTTATGAGCGGTCCTAAAGGCCCATAAAGCATCGTCCAACTTATCCGACCAAGATTGTCGGTTTTCCCCTACGGATCTCTCCAAGATCCTTTTCAATGCTCGGTTTGAAACCTCGACTTGCCCACTCGTTTGTGGGTGATAAGCCATAGAAAGCCGATTGTAACCCCATATTTCCTTAGGACCCTTTCGAATTAGTCGTTACAAAAATGGGTTCCACGACCGCTTATGATCGCACGAGGGGTTCCAAACCGAGAAAACAAGCTTTTCAAAAACTTGACTACCACACGAGCATCATTGGTGGGCAAAGCCTTAGCCTCCACCCACTTAGATAGGTAGTCAACCGCAACAAGGATGTACTTATTACCACGAGATGATGGGAACGACCCCATAAAGTCTATGCCCCAAACGTCTCACACACTTGGATGATATTTTGTGGCATTTCATCTTTTTGTGAGGCTTTTCCTTGTCGTTGGCATGAGTCACATAACTTCACAAGTTCATGTGTGTAAAACCCTCATGCTTTTACCATGAATAGTACCCTTAAGATCGTACGTATAGGATTAGAACTTTCCTTTTATAGCATGTTTACGTTCACGTATAGGAATTTTAAGTATTACGTACGTGTTAGAACACGATAAGTATTTATTACGTATGAACACACGATAATTATTCAAATAATAATTATAATCACTAGCATACGAACATGAAATCATGAACGTAAATTAATCACGAACTAATATTACGTATGTATATATATATTTATTACGAACACGAATAAATATATTAAGTCACGATCGATAACTAATTAAAACGCGTAAAACACGAACACGAGAACACACTTAATTAATTAGACACAGAAAATGTTCGGGTTACCCTATGTGGGCCCCATACCACGAAATTAGGAAGAGAAATGGGCTTAGCCCATCCAAAATGAGCTAACTTGGAAAAAGGAGGAAAACATGTTTCATTTTTACAAAAATTAAAAAATAAAGAAAACCCTAATCCTTCTTCCTCTTCTTTTAGCCGCCACCTATAAACACCATGAAGGGGTGTTCGGGTTGATTTTGATCTTGGAAATTATGCAAGGATTCGTGTGTGTTCATCCTCGTTAGATCCACGCATTCGGTATACCTCTTTTTAATCCTTTTTCTTTTTTTTTGATTTAATAAATTAATAAGAACATGATGTTTTTAAAAACCTAATTAAAAACATAAATCAAACATGTAATTGGTTATCGGGTAAATCAAAACAGATGTTTTTAGGGGTGTTTGTTTGGCCGACGCCTAAACCGAACCCCAAGGGGGTCTCGGTTTGGCTAATAGACCACCACCGAGACCATATGGTCCCGGTTTGGTGGTGTGGGTCCCACGGCAGCAGCAAACCAAAGGGAACCACGAAGTGGTTCGGGGTATGGTGTCGATTTCAGGTCCGGTTCATGGTTTCTAGTCAAGATCCGGTTCATGGTTTATGTTAAGATTATTTCTTTTATAATCATATGTTATAAATTAAATTAATAAAATATGACATGATTAATTTAATAAAACATGACTTAGGTTATAATTAATTATTAGATCATGAAATTATTAACCTAAGTATTTATATTTTCTAGACTTATAATTAATTATATATTTAAAAACCATGGTTATAATTAATTAATTAACATGACTTATGTTATATTATTAATAAATAATAATACATGTTTTAACCTAAGTATTTAACTTTATTTAATTAAAAACATGATATGTTTAATTAAATACTTTTAACCTATAGTTTATTTAAATAACATGTAATAATTAATAAACTATACATTATATCATTATGACTTAGAAAATAATCAGAAAAACACTTAAGCTTATATACTTAGCTTATTTAACCAGCTTATATCTAATTATGGAAACTTTCTATTTTTAGAAACTTATTTAATTAAGGCAGCTAATCTATTTATGGAAACTTTCTATTTTTAGAAACTTATTTAATTCAGGCAGCTAATCTATTTATGGAAACTTTCTATTTTTAGAAACCTATTTAATTAAGGCAGCTGATCTATTTATGGAAACTTTCTATTTTTAGAAACTTATCTAATTTAGGCAGTAATTCTATTTTTGGAAACTTTCTATTTTTGGAAACTTTCTATTTTTGGAAACTTTCTATTTTGAAACTTTCTATTTTTGGTAACTTTCTATTTTAGGAAACCTGCAATTTTTTGAAAGTTACTTATTATTACTCAGTAAGTATAATAATACATGGAATATCAGAAATACTTAATCAGAATAGACAAAATATAAGATAAACACAGTTTAAGGCTTAAAACAGTAAAACATGATATGAAGATATAAAATAAGCTAAGACATGATATAAAAACAGTAACGTATTTAGTAATCAGATACTTATTCACGTATGTATTTATGTAGCATTAGTGATACCGAAGTAGGATTCTCCTTAGTTCATCTTCTTCGTTCACTGGACATAAGGTACGGATTCCCGTCCTTTCTGTTGGACATTCTTTCCTTATTAGGATTCCTCGTATGCAGCCAACTGTTTTCCCGTAGTATAAGTTTATATGTTTGATTTGCTTATGTTTAATTTAGAATACCTATATCCATATACATGCATGACCAGTTTCACCTAGTTATGGAGGTACCATAACCATAATACTAGAGGCACTGGTGTTATGACTTCCCCACGGCGGAGTGATTACTCGTGGCATCCCTTCAGCTTTTGGCCATATTATTATATTTATCATGTGGGGCGTATGGGTGCATCCTAGTTACATGTTTCAGTCAGGATTTCATGGTGAATGTGGTGTGTGCCTTGCATCCTTCACAAAGAGTTGATCCCTCCTACCCAAAACCAGTATATTAAATTAGAGGCAGCCCCTCTAATTTGCATGATGAGGTCACCCCTCCAAGTATTCATGCACGATGGATTTTCATGACCTATATTGGCTAATGGTAAAGTATGTTAAATAGTTTTCATAAGATAAACATAAGGCTTTTCAAACTATAAAACCGGTTTTATGAACATGTTCTAGGTTTTCCAGGACTTATACATTTCCGCTGCTATTAAGTCTTTATTATGTTTTAGTCATTTATACTATGTCTATATCCGTGCACTGAGCGTTTTGCTCAGCCGTTACTTTCCTTTCCATGTCCCAAAACGGCAGGTACCCTAGGAAAGACTCGAGCATTTGGAGGACGTGCATAGGATGGAAGCTGCTAGAGACTTCTTTTCCTTTTTCCCTTCATATACTTATGCTTGTTTAGTCTTTCATTCATTTCTTTTGCTTTATTATGTTTTGGGCTTATGTTTGGGAACCGATGTTTGATTCCGGTTATCCCTATGGTCATGTAATGTTTTAGACATTTATCCTTGTATGCTTTGATGACACGCCATAATTACGCGTGACATTCCATTATCAAAATGGGGTGTTACAGTTATGGTATCAGAGCCCAAGGCTTCGACTTGTAGGCTCTAAAACTTGACCTGTGTCTAGTGGGTAGTCACCAGGAGCTTCCTAAGCCAACGTTTGTTATTCTACGTATTGATGTTTTCAGCGCATTGTTGTTTTAACCATGATGTTTTCAGCACCTTGAGGTTTTAACCTTGATATTTTCGTCGATATTGTTGTATTAAGATGGATGGACAACCGCCATTCATATTTAGTTATGTGTCATTGTTTCATGCATGACGTTCCTCGTGAACTGTGACTATGTGGACTGAACCTCAATAGTTCATAATTAGTCACATAAAATTTTTTCTGATAAGTTTTGACAGATGAGTTTCATTTATTTATGTTTCATGTATCATTGTTGCATGGATTATGACTAAGTAATGGTTGGTACATGACCGGCCCTATTTAGTCGCATGCGCTTTTATCGAAACTTTTAACTTTGGGACCGACCCATAGGCGTCCCCTCGCCATGTATTTTGTTTTGGGACCGACCCATAGGCTTCCCCTCGCGAATATAAAGGTTTTTATAAACTACATTACGCATTCATGCACTGTTTTTCATGCATAAATTTTTTCTCATGATTTATTGGCATAATTTTTTTTTCATGTCCCCTCATAAGTTAATATGTTTTATGTCAAGTATGTTTTCATACTGTCATGGTTAACTCCAGTTTCGTGCTGATTATGTTATACACTCCTTCATGATAGATGGTTTCATGTTTCTTCATGATAATTCCGTCTTCATGTTGATTACGTCTTACGCCTCTTTTGTTATATATGCTTTCATGCAAGACATAGTTGGATTTCATTGAATTCTGCTTTCATGATAGTCATGGTTGGTTTTCATTGATCATGTTGTCAGGCAAATCATCGTTGATATTGGTGTAACCACACTTTAACGTTTCTCGATACAACCAGAATGATGTCTATGCTAATACTGCCAGGTTATCATGATGGTTTTTCCTAACCGTCTAACCGATACACCTTCCTTAAATCATGACAAATGATCGACCCCATACCGATCATTTCATGTGCATTTCGTGTGTACTCCATGTACCGTATTCCATGTGTATTTCACATACCTTAATCCATGTGTATTTCGCTTGCAATACTTCACGAGTATTCGCTAGTTGATTCTAAATCATCTCAGGCGCATGTTCAATTGCTGATATTCTACAAGGTTGCTGATACCGCTCATAACTTGGAGATGTTACTAAAGGTTGATGTTGCGGACGTTCGGAGACGCTACGAGATGCGGATGCTGTTCACAACCTGGAGATCCTACAAGACGAAGACAAAGGCGTCAGAGCAAAGCAATTGGACGAGAAGATGCTTCACCATCAGACGATTTCCATCAATCATTGTCCCTAATTCTTAGTTACATGTCACACGTCATTCGGCTGTCATTTCAGCCATATGAGTGCAAACAGGTACCAGCCGGCCACTCAGCTGAATAGTTACATGAATTACGGTCATGAGAATGACCGTCATGGAACTGACAGACAGGACGATAGTAACCACTACTATGACAGAAACTATCCTAGAAATCGCAACCGAGGCTCCGTCCGCGGACGTGATCAGACATACAAAGGATCAGTAGTCCAACCGATCTGCCAAGTCTGGCATAATAACCTAATATTGTAGTTCTATTTGTTTTACGTCTCGAGACACATGTCAAGACATCAGTCAAAACACATGTCTCACGTATACTTTCTGAAGACACATGTCAAGATATCAGTCAAGACACATGTCTCACGTATACTTTCTGAAGACACATGTCAAGACACCAGTCAAGACATACGTCATGCTTATAGTTCCAAGACACGAGTCAAGACACATGACTCACGTCCAACTATGGAACATTTCTAAGAAATTCAGGGTACCCTCCAAGGGTATATCCATTTTGTTGTGCCATGTATTAATCAGGCCACAAGAATTTCAATACCATTACCGGCGCATCAGTGAGAACTGTCACGTTGCCGATGTAACTTTCAGTTCTTTCGCCATATTTCATATATTCATGACCATGAAGGACGCCTTTCGTATTCCCACGTATACAAAGGTTTTCCTTCAGCTTAATGATAAGATCCAAGCTGCTAACGCATTTCCTCGAACATACACGAGATATATTTTACCTAATTATGGACTATGAACAGCACACCATGCTACGATTCATAATTATGTACAGTAATGTTCAGGCTCCTGAATACATTCAGCTTGATTTTCCATCAGGAAAATCTGTATGAATTATCTATACTTACAAGCATGTGCGTTGTTAGCCATGGTCGCTAAAATTTTTAGCTGTCAGTTAAGACATGACCACCGAAGTCCTTTTACGCATAACCAGACGAGTATTCCAAAATCTTCCCATAAATTCCAGAAGAACCTACAAGGAGAAGGACGGTACCATGAGATTATGTGTCGACTACCGTCGATTTGAACAAATCACCATTCATAACCGTTATTCTCCTCCACGTATTGACAACATGTCCAATCGACCTTATAGTGTTAATCACTTTTCCAAGATCGAACTCATGATCATGCTGCTAATAGTGACGAGTGAAAGAGCAGGACATGTCCATGACTGCTATTCGTACACGACTCGGTCATGCTAGATTTATGATTTTGAATTAGTCTCATCAATTCTCCAACGACATTATAAGAATGAGTTTACATGAACTCATAGCAAATTCATCAGTGTGTTCATTGAGGATAACCTGATTTCCTTTAAACCTAGAGAAGAACAGGAAGACCATATCTGCACTATGTTGCAAGTTCTATGACAAGAGAAATTTTACCCTGGAAAATTTTCCAATATCAATTCTGTTTGATTACAGTGACACGCTGAATCACATGGCTTCCTACGGTTAATCTTACCATGACTCAGCTTATGCGTAAAGGAGAGAACCCTACACTACATTAGGTGTTCTAGAAAATCCTACGCTAGGAGAAGTCTAGATTCAGAGACTCAGAGTTTCGCAAACTCCTATGTATCAAATTCTACGAAGCAAGATACAGTTACGTTCATATCTAAGTACCTGACATACCAACAGGTTAAGATAGGACACCAACAAACTGGGATGTTTTCATCATCTGAAATTGTGAATTGAAATGGGACAAGATCTCCATGGATTTTGGTTACCAGTTTAACGCAAACTCAGAAGAAGCATGATGTTATCTGGTTTATTACAAACAGTTTGATCAAGTCTGCAAAATCCTTACATCCGCAAGGATTTCAGAACCAATAGATTGATCGGACATGTTCCAGCCAAGGCTCATCCGATCACTTGGCAATTCCTCAATAATCGAGTCAGACAAATATTCATAATTATGCTCCTTATTTACTTCACGTCCTTGTTCTAATTTCACGACTTGCTTTCGCGCTCGCGTTCATGACACTATTCACGTTCATGATGGCATTTCGGCTTACGATTTTATGTTCACTTTTCTCATTCTGGGAAGTTTTGCAAGAACTTGAGAGACCAGACCCAAGTTTAGTATAATTCCCTATCCTCAGATAGACGTTTCTCGTCATATTCTATGTCTCACCTCGTAGTGTTTGGCGTTACCGCCAATATATTCTATGTTCACGATATGTTTCACATGTTATGTTCATTCCACGTTCCTCATATCTTGATCAAGATATGTTACACGTATCATGGTCACGATATGTTTACTCATACTACACTCATCATATCTCAACGTATCACGTTCAAAATTTTTCACGTGTCACGTTCAAAATTTTTCACGTACTACGTTTCTTTGTGTCTCGCGCATCGTTGCTAATTATCAGTTAAGTTATAATGTTTTGCACGATAACGTTTTAGTTGCCCTTACACGTTAATTCTTATTCCCTCGATCAAATTTAGGGGATCTACCTTACGTTGATAACCAAGAACTTCTTCGTATTTCAAGTCAAGGTCAGGAGGACCAAGATTTATCATTCGTGTCAAGATCTTGTAAAGGAACCGTTCTAAGAGGGAGGCTACTTAGAAACGGACAAGTCCATCCGGACTTCCTATCCGTTTTTCTCTTATCAATTAGATATGTTCTTTCAGTCACGTCACGTTCCATGTCCTTTCAAGACATGTCACGTTCCGCGTTCCTTCTGCCAGGTCACCTGTACGTTCATTTACCTTACATACCCTCTCAGTTTGATTCGGGTATGTTTCTCTTTCAGTTACGTTATCTATAATTCGGGGACGAATTATTCTTTTTAGGGGGGAAGAGTTGTAAAACCCGCATGCTTTTACCATGAATAGTACCCTTAAGATCGTACGTATAGGATTAGAACTTTCCTTTTATAGCATGTTTACGTTCACGTATAAGAATTTTAAGTATTACGTACGTGTTAGAACACGATAAGTATTTATTACGTATGAACACACGATAATTATTCAAATAATAATTATAATCACGAGCATACGAACATGAAATCATGAACGTAAATTAATCACGAACTAATATTACGTATGTATATATATATATTTATTACGAACACGAATAAATATATTAAGTCACGATCGATAACTAATTAAAACGCGTAAAACACGAACACGAGAACACACTTAATTAATTAGACACAGAAAATGTTCGGGTTACCCTATGTGGGCCCCATACCACGAAATTAGGAAGAGAAATGGGCTTAGCCCATCCAAAATTAGCTAACTTGGAAAAAGGAGGAAAACATGTTTCATTTTTACAAAAATTAAAAAACAAAGAAAACCCTAATCCTCCTTCTTCCTCTTCTTTTAGCCGCCACCTATAAACACCATGAAGGGGTGTTCGAGTTGATTTTGATCTTGGAAATTATTCAAGGATTCGTGTGTGTTCATCCTCGTTAGATCCACGCATTCGGTATACCTCTTTTTAATCCTTTTTCTTTTGTTTTGATTTAATAAATTAATAAGAACATGATGTTTTTAAAAACCTAATTAAAAACATAAATCAAACATATAATTGGTTATCGGGTAAATCAAAACGGATGTTTTTTGGGGTGTTTGTTTGGCTGACGCCTAAACCGAACCCCAAGGGGGTCTCGGTTTGGCTAATAGACCACCACCGAGACCATATGGTCCCGGTTTGGTGGTGTGGGTCCCACGGCAGCAGCAAACCAAAGGGAACCCCGAAGTGGTTCGGGGTATGGTGTCGATTTCAGGTCCGGTTCATGGTTTCTAGTCAAGATCCGGTTCATGGTTTATGTTAAGATTATTTCTTTTATAATCATATGTTATAAATTAAATTAATAAATTATGACATGATTAATTTAATAAAACATGACTTAGGTTATAAATAATTATTAGATCATGAAATTATTAACCTAAGTATTTATATTTTTCTAGACTTATAATTAATTAATTATTTAAAAACCATGGTTATAATTAGTTAATTAACATGACTTAGGTTATATTATTAATAAATAATAATACATGTTTTAACCTAAGTATTTAACTTTATTTAATTAAAAACATGATATGTTTAATTAAATACTTTTAACCTATAGTTTATTTAAATTACATGTAATAATTAATAAACTATACATTATATCATTATGACTTAGAAAATAATCAGAAAAACACTTAAGCTTATATACTTAGCTTATTTAACCAGCTTATATCTAATTATGAAAACTTTCTATTTTTAGAAACTTATTTAATTAAGGCAGCTAATCTATTTATGGAAACTTTCTATTTTTAGAAACTTATTTAATTCAGGCAACTAATCTATTTATGGAAACTTTCTATTTTTAGGAACTTATTTAATTAAGGCAGCTGATCTATTTATGGAAACTTTCTATTTTTAGAAACTTATTTAATTTAAGCAGTAATTCTATTTTTGGAAACTTTCTATTTTTGGAAACTTTCTATTTTTGGAAACTTTCTATTTTTGGTAACTTTCTATTTTAGGAAACCTGCAATTTTTGGAAAGTTACTTATTATTACTCAGTAAGTATAATAATACATGGAATATCAGAAATACTTAATCATAATAGACAAAATATAAGATAAACACAGTTTAAGGCTTAAAACAGTAAAACATGATATGAACATATAAAATAAGCTAAGACATGATATAAAACCAGTAATGTATTTAGTAATCAGATACTTATTCACGTATGTATTTATGTAGCATTAGTGATACCAAAGTAGGATTCTCCTCAGTTCATCTTCTTCGTTCACTGGACATAAGGTACGGATTCCCGTCCTTCCAGTATGGACATTCTTTCCTTATTAGGATTCCCCGTATACAGCCAACTGTTTTCCCGTAGTATAAGTCTATATGTTTGATTTGCTTATGTTTAATTTAGAATACCTATAGCCATATACATGCATGACCAGTTTCACCTAGTTATAGAGGTACCATAACCATAACACTAGAGGCACTGGTGTTATGACTTCCTCACGGCGGAGTGATTGCTCGTGGCGTCCCTTCAGCTTTTGGCCATATTATTATATTTATCATGTGAGGCGTATGGGTGCATCCTAGTTACATGTTTCAGTCAAGATTTCATGGTGAATGTGGTGTGTGCCTTGCATCCTTCACAAGGAGCTGATCCCTCCTACCCAAAACCAGTATATTAAATTAGAGGCATCCTCTCTAATTTGCATGATAAGGTCACCCCTCCAAGTATTCATGCACGGTGGATTTTCATGACCTATATTGGCTAATGGTAAAGTATGTTAAACAGTTTTCATAAGATAAACATAAGGCTTTTCAAACTATAAAACCAGTTTTATGAACATGTTCCAAGTTTTCCAGGACTTATACATTTCCGCTGCTATTAAGTCTTTATTATGTTTTAGTCATTTATACTATGTCTATATCCGTGCACTGAGCGTTTTGCTCAGCCGTACTTTCCTTTCCATGTCCCAAAACGGCAGGTACCCTAGGAAAGACTTGAGCATTTGGAGGACGTGCATAGGATGGAAGCTGCTAGAGACTTCTTTTCCTTTTTGCCTTCATATACTTATGCTTGTTTAGTCTTTCATTCATTTCTTTTGCTTTATTATGTTTTGGGCTTATGTTTGGGAACCGATGTTTGATTCCGGTTATCCCTATGGTCATGTAATGTTTTAGACATTTATCCTTGTATGCTTTGATGATACGCCATAATTACGCGTGACATTCCATTATCAAAATGGGGTGTTACAATGTGCATCTCGGTAAATAGTAGGCCAAAAGAAGCCGGCATCAAACACCTTCTTAGCCGTGAGATTAGCACCATGGTGACCACCCGTGGGTCCCTCGTGAAAAGCTCTAAGGATATTAGAAGCTTCGGTGCCAAATACACAACGTCGGATGATTTTATCCGCACAAGTTCGAAACAAGTAAGGGTCGTTCCAAAAGTAGAACTTGACGCCACGAAAGATTTTTCGTTTTTCTTGAGTCGTCATACCCTTGATGATGAAGTTGCCCGCATGGTAATTTGCGATGTCCGCAAACCATGGGGTGGAAGGATCAAGCTTAGAATTCACTACACCAAGTGTCTCGAGCGGAAATGTTTCGGTGATTTCCTTGGGTTCGTAAAAACTTTGGTGAGGATCTTCCAAACAAGAAAGATGATCGGCCGCTAGATTCTCGGCTCCTTTTTTGTCAACAATTTTGTGATCAAATTCTTGAAGGAGGAGAATCCAACGAAGTAATCTCGGCTTTACATCTTGTTTAGCCATAAGATACTTGATAGCCGAATGATTTGTATACACTATGCATTTCGTCAAGACGAGATAAGGTCGAAATTTCTCAAATGCATACACCACGGCAAGGAACTCCTTCTCCGTTGTATTCTATTTTAGTTGAGCCTCGGTCATCGTCTTGCTAGCATAGTGAATAGGCAAGAAGTGCTTTTCATGACGTTGCCCTAATACGGCCCCAATAGCGTAGTCACTAGCATCACACATGAGCTCAAAGGGGAGGTTCCAATTGGGAGCAACAAGAATGGGAGCTTCGGTAAGTTTCCTCTTAGGATTTCAAAGGCTCGTACACAATCTTCGTCAAAGATAAAACGTACCTCTTTTTCAAGAAGATGTGTAATAGGTCGAGAGATCTTTGAAAAATCCTTGATGAATCGACGATAAAAGCCCGCGTGCCTAGGAAACTCCTAACTCCCTTAACGGTTTTGGGATGAGGTAATTTGGCGATGACGTCTACCTTAGCTTGATCTACCTCAATCCCCGCTTTCGAGACCTTGTGACCTAAGACGATTCCACTTTTAACCATAAAATGACATTTTTCCCAATTGAGCACAAGGTTGGTTTCCTCACAACGTTTCAACATTCTCTCGAGATTTGACAAACACGAAGTGAACGAATTACCAAACACGGAAAAGTCATCCATGAAGACTTCCATCGTCTTCTCGATCATATCATGAAAAATAGCCATCATACACCTTTGAAAGGTTCCCGGTGCATTGCAAAGTCCGAATGGCATTCTACGATAGGCAAACGTTCCATATGGACACGTAAACGTAGTTTTTTCTTGATCACGAGGATCGATGGGAATTTGGAAGTAACCGGAAAAACCATCTAAAAAGCAATAGAAATCGTTTCCCGCAAGATGCTCCAACATTTGGTCCATGAAGGGCAAGGGAAAATGGTCTTTTCGAGTAGCTTCATTCAACTTACGATAGTCAATGCACACTCTCCATCCGGTCACGAGTCTAGTGGGAATTAACTCGTTGGCATCGTTTGGCACAACGGTCATTCGTCCATTCTTAGGGACACAATGAATAGGGCTCACCCAAGGGCTATCGGAAATAGGGTAAATCATTCCTGCGTCAAGGAGTTTAAGGACTTCCTTTTTAATGACGCCGTGAATTTTGGGGTTCACCCTCCTTTGACATTGGATTGCGGGCTTGTAATCCTCCTCCATTAACATTTTGTGGGTACAAAATTTGGGATTAATCCCCTTAATATCGGATAACTTCCACGCAATTGCCCCTTTGTGATCCTTTAGAACATCGACAAGTGTGGTTTTTTCATCATCCGAAAGTTCCTTCGCAATAATAACCGGCAACTTGTCGCCCTCCTCCAAATAGACATATTCGAGATAAGGAGGTAAATCTTTCAACTCGAGGATAGGTGGTTCCTCAATTGAAGATTTGGGCTCGATACTCATAACCTACTCGGGTGGAGGAAATGGGAAATCGTTAAGGAAATCCTTGATAATCGAGAAGTCCTCATCGTTGTCGAGGTCTTCGTCACAAGTACGTGGAACATCGAATTTTTCCAACGTAAAACCACCACCTTCAAATGGAGTGAAGGTTGGTGTCGAGTTATCAAGAATGGGATCTAACATAGTGGGATTGCCACCATTTTCATCATCACCAAAACCTAGAACTTCTTGTGAAAATTCCTCGCAAACCACGTCAATCATGTCAACGAGGTTTATGGTTGCAACAAAATAAACATGAGAAATTTGAGAGTTTTGAGTTGCGTTTATAACAAGTTCCTCGTCGTTGAAACGTAAGGTGATCTTTCTAGCATGAACATCGATCAAAGCCATAGACGTATCTAAGAACGAACGACCTAAAATGAGAGGAACTTGAGGATCCGTGGGAATATCGACAACGATAAAGTCTAACGGATAATAGAACTTTCCCACTTTCACAAAAACGTCTTCCGCCAATCCACATGCGGGAATCGTGGAATGGTCAGCCAACTCGATGGACATTAGTGAAGGAGTAAGTTTAGGAAGATTGAGCGACTTGAAGATTGCAAGTGTCATCAACTTAATGCTAGCACCAAGATCGGCCAAGGCAAAGCATTCTTCCATATCTTGGATTGCACAAGGGATCAAAAATTTACCGGGATCACCGACTTTTTGAGGTATGCGATTAAGATAAACCGATGAACAACTAGACAATTGGTGCAATTTCTCCTTGTTGTTCAACATACTCTTAAAGTTAGCGGCAAATCGAGGCATCATGACTAAAGCATCGGCCAAACTCACATTAAAGTGCAAATCACGAAACATTTTCATAAAAAGCTCAAATTGGTAATTGTCGCGCTCTTGACGTTTCTCCTTTCTAAGTATCGATGGATAGGGCAAAGGTGGTGTGGGTTGAGGCATAGGCATAGCCTTTGGAATCTCGGGTTCCAAGGTTGGTAATGGGTCAACCATAGGTGTGGCATGAGCGGTACTTCGTGGGATTGGGACATGCTCCTTTTGGACCACCACCTCGTGATCTTCCTCAATTACATCCTCCGTAGGAGCAATTGGTTGAGGAGTCGGTTCCTTAAGTGTCTTACCACTACGTGTGGTAATCACTTTCATCTCACCCTTAGGGTTTGATACGTTGTTGCTAGGAAGACTACTCGAAGACGTTTTGCACATAATTGCCTCAAACATAGATGAAATTTTGTCTTCAAACATGGATTGCCTCTTCTCGGCTTTAATCATTTCTTGCTTAATTTCATGTTGCCCTTGTTCCATTTTTTGTTGGTTTTGTTGTAACCTTGTTACATTTCCTTCCATCTTGTTGGTATGGATTTTAAGCTCATTTGCTAACTCATTTTTCAACTCTTTCTTCAAGTCGTTCTTAAACTCAGATCTTAGGCTAATGATTTCTCTTTGAATGTTCAAACCTAGCATCGTTCCCATTAGCGTATTCAACAAATTCATTTGGAAGATCTTTCAAAGTTTGCAAACTTTTGTTGTTGTTTTGAAAATCATTTTGATTTTTGTTTGAAACTTGATTATTAGCCCCTTGATTACCATAGTTTCCCTTGTTGTAATTGTTTTTGAAACCAACTTGATTGTTGCGATAGTTGTTGTTAGCATTTTTATTTGAACCAAAACCCGGTGGAGTCAATTGATTAGAGCGGTTAACTTGACCGTTTTGGTTGTAAGTTCCCGTGGCCGCGTAGGCACTCAAAGTGTTACCACCGTTGGTAATGCACTCGGAGAAATCATGACCTCCCCCACAATACATGCATGAAACCTCAACGGCTTTAGCCGTAGCGGGAGCACTTGGTTCTCCAACTTTGAACTCAATCAAAAGACCTTTAAGCTTATCAAAGATTTTGTTTTCCAAGTTCGCCTCAATTTGGCAAGCATCGATGGTAGTAGACAAAGAAGGTAAAGCCGAAGACGAAGCCTTACGAACACTAGACGTGCTACGAGGACTATACACCTTAGATCTATTCTCAATTATCACCAAAGCTTCCTCAACCGTTTTACACAAAAAATTACCACTCGCGGCGGCATTAAGATAATCCCTTTCATGATCATTAAGTCCATTGTAAAACGTGTCAATCTGATGCAAGTCAGAAAAACCGCGATGAGGACACTCATGTAAAATTTCCTTAAACCTATTCCAAGCCGTTGAAAAACGTTCATTAAATTCTTGTGAAAATTTTGAAATCTCGTTTTCCAAATGTGTAGTCTTAGAGGGCAGAAAAAATTGGTTCACAAACTTAGACACGAGATCCTTCCACGTCAATATAAAATTGGGTGGCTCTTTCTCTAACCAAATTTTAGCGGGCCCCGCTAAGGAATACGGAAAAAGCATCATCTTAATCGAGTCATTAGCAACATCCTTAACTTGCAAGTGGCGGTAAGACGATTGAATTGGCGGATATGGTTGTGTGGATTGTCCTTCTCATCACCACGGAATTTGTTGTTTTGGATCATCGACAACAAAACCGTTTTCACTTCAAAATTCTCCGCAAGGATAGCGGGAATCACAATAGCCTCTCCATAACCCTCAGTGGGTGCTTGAAGTAACTCCATCATAGTACGATACGCCATGGTTGGTTCTTTCTCTACAATGGGTTCAACAATGGGAGATTCTTCACTAGAAGATGTTTGGTTTCCTTCCTTTTGACGACGTTTACGTGCACGTCTTGCTTTGGAGTGAGTTTACATAAACGTCACGTACAACGAGGGGATGAGCAAAGAAGATTCTTTTTGGTGTTTTGTATTTTTCCAATTTTTTTTGTGGTTTTTGATTGTTTTTACTTTTTTTTGGATTTTTGTGATTGTATTAGGTAGACCAAAATCTACAAATCTCCTCCTTAATCAAATCTCTTGATTAAAGAAGCCTCAAGGAATGAAAACGATCACGTGAAGTGAACGCCTTTGATGACTTTAGAACGTTGGTGGAACACCAAAACGTTCAAGAGGGTTTAATCAATGAAGCCAAGAAAGTATATATGATACTTAATAATACTTTGGGCGGCAAAACCCTCGATTAGCTCTCAAAATCAAATACTCACAAGCAAGCGGGGAAACGAGGCGGCGCGAAGCACTTAAGAGCCTTTTTCTTTAGGATATATTTTATAATATCCACCTTATACCCACCTTATAGTTTGTATTTTTCAAAATCGAGCTTCACGAAAGTATTTATCTATTTTTGCCTTTTTCTTTGGTTTGAGATTCGAATACAATGATTGGGTAATGACCTCCCAAGTCAAGGTTGTGATTTCTCACTTTTGGAGTACTTGTGAATTTATTGTTCTACGTATACAATATAGTAATAGTATTCACACAAAAAACGAAAAACCGATAATATGTATTAGTAGAGTGCTACTAATACAAATACTATTTATGATTAGTATATAAAAACAACAATGTCCAAATAAAAACACAACACGCCTCCCCGGCAGCGGCGCCAAAATGATGGTTGAGTAAATGCATCTTTTAGGAAAAAGAGCGTAATTAGGGCAAGTATTAACAAGTGACTTAGGAAAATCACAAGTTATGACCCAAAGTGGGGATCATTCTCAAGGAGGCTTGGTGTGTGTGTAATGAAATGATTAATTACATGATTATATGATTATGAGAAAGAAAATAGAAATGGGATAAGAAGACAATGACGGTTACGATGACGGATTATACTAAGACGAAAAGGTCGTACACGTAAAACCGTAAAAACACCAAAATTAAAAATTTACTCTAAAAATTCCTAAAAAATTGCAATAAATCCTAAATAATGTAATTAGAGTTTACAAAAAATCTAAAAACACGCAAACCTTTTAATTAATTAAATAATGATTTTTAATGCTAATTAAAGCCCTAAAAGTCAATTTAATTAACAAAATGCCCAAAATGAGTTTTATCACTTTGTAAACCTCTAAAATACCCTAACTTAATTTAAAACTATTTTTGAAAATTTTAAAATTAATTAAAACTATTTAAAAACAATTAAAACTTTTAAAAACTATAAAAACTTAAAATAATTCTAGAAAATAATTGTAAGACCCTAATGTTGATCCCAAACTTAGATCGATTTAGATTTATGTATACGAGATTAGATCAAGTAATACACTTAGAGAAACCTTTGTATATGTATATGACAATCTAAGTGTTATGCGGAATTAACACTTAAATAAGAACACACAAGATGTAAATAAACTTTCACTTTGATTAATGATATCAAACTTGCTTACAATGAAAGTGTTTTACGTATGAAAACTTATATTGAACAATAACCTAAAGGTCTTCTTTTATAGACATAAGAAGCCTTGTACAATAATCTACGTATCAACTATTCTAGGTAAAGATAAATATAGAAAATACATTGTTGTTCCTATCTTTACTAGAAGTAATCTAGAATACAATAAACGTGTAGATCATATCCTTCCATCAGTGCTTGTCTTCAATGTGTCAACGCTTGACTTCTTCTTGTTAACGCTTAATCTGTCAGCGTTTGTTTTACTCCTGTCAACGCTTGTTTTTCTCTTGTCAGCGCTCAAGTAGACGGGCTATAATTTATTCCCAACAATCCTCCCCTAAACTTGATATCTACTCTAGTAATCAAGTTTCTGAATAAACATTAAGAACTAGAAGGAATCTTACAAACCTTCTCATATTGGTAATAAATAAATCTGATCAAATCTTTGGCCACGTCACTTGAATAATCAATTTCCAGCTGCGTGTTCTTCATCTTCTCCAAGACTTCCTTGGACATGAAATACTGGCCATCTACAAGTAGATACTCAGCAAACTTTGTAGAACTCAAATAATAAACACCAGCAGCTGAATACAATCTCCATTGAAGACCACTGAGGTCATCTTCAAGATCCTTCCAAACAGCAGGATCTTCATCTCTTGGTCCACACATTCTCTTGAATGTTGACCACAGTTTTATTCCATTGACTGAAGTTGGTGCTTCAGTCTCATACTTGGCCTCTAAAAACCTCCATAGGTCTATCAAGTCTTCCCTATCACAACTTGCAAACAAAGATATAAGGGTGGTAAAAGTGTGAACCTCTTTTCCATACCTGCCAATCTTCCAAAACCCACATTCATCTTCTTCATAGCTTACAATAGGGTTTCTGGAATCAAGTGGTAACACTTGTACCATATCTGAAGCTTCTAATGGTGAGAGCTTGAGGCTCTTTCTTATAACAGCTTCACTTGGATGTAATGGATCCATATCTTTGGGAAACTCAAGAGGAACTCCCTTTTTCACTGGTCTGGGAACAAACATTGCCTTCTTAAGCTCCATTTCCTCTGCAAGTTCTTCTTTTCTTTCATCAGAAAGAAGTCTTAGAGTGTTTTCTTCATGCACTCTAACCCAAATAGGATAAGCTCTGCACTCCAACTCTTCAAATGTCAAACCAATCAATTTCTTATGAGTCCAACATGTTCCATGACATCTAAGTAGCATGTAGTACAAATCCCTTCTATCCCTTTTCAAATTTGAGAGAACATTGCTTGCTTTGTGTTTCAGAATGACCTTGCAATCCTTTTGTACTCTAAGAAGAATCTCCAAACCCCATATCTGATCTGAAATGGTCAAATGTGGATTCTCCATACACCTATCTTCCCAAGCATGGTACATCTGAACAACTTCTGGCATATCAAAATCAACCTGCAATTTCAGCTCATTCAACTTCTCTTTTGCCAATTCATCACCATACTCAATCCTTTCTGGTTGTTCTGTGATCATAACACTTGAGTCTGAACTGACTTCATCACTTCATTCTTGCTCTTCTGAAGTGACAACAAAAGGTGATTCACCCACCTGCTTTCTTTCTTGTTCCACAATTTGTGCAGCCAATCTTCTATCAAACTCAATTTGTGCTGCATTCTTTGGAACAACTTCTTCTACCATAATACCCTTACCCTTATCTAATGGATCAACTGTTGGTAAGGTAGATGGTAATACCTGTGAAGAAACCTCTTTGATGATGGATGATGACTGGAATACATCAACCTCATTTGCATGTCTGTCAACGCCCAATTTTGCTTTGTCAGCGCCCAAGATACTCATGTCAGTGTTCAAATTCTGCTTGTCAACACTCAAATCACCTGTCTCAGCGCCTCTTGCAATTTCCTCCAACATGGTTGTAAATGACAAATTTAAGTTTGTAGGAGAGACTAGAGACGTATCAAAACCTGTCTGTTTCTTCAAACTTGTGAGGGCCTCAGCAACATCCAAAGATTGACCATCATGAGAGCCCAGTTCACTAACATTTATTTGTTCATCCTCCCCTTTGGAAGATTCCTCCATCCCTCTCCTTGTGCTAGAATTCTCCAAGATAACAATCCTCTGCCTCAATTGCTTGAGTTCAAGGCCTTGTGTGCTGACAACTTGTACCAAGTCTGCATTTTGCTTTTGCAAGCTAATGCAGACTGCCGTCAATTCCATCAAAGTCATTGGTTCCAATCTGCCCTCTTCTAAAATGGGTATTTGACCTCCCAAATTAGATTCATTAGGCATGAATGAGGTCTTAATCATGGTAGGACTGTCTTGGCCAGCTTCTAAGCCAGAACCAATAGTCCCAGCCTCATCCATAGCACCAACCACACTTGTGGTGGTGGTCCTCTCTGCTACATGGCTAGGACCACTAGAGGAGAACACTCCAGTAGTCCTTTGGTGTTTTTGTAACCTATATTGTGTTCGGGGAGAATAAGATGTGGATTGGGTGGATGTTGGTTGGTTAAGGGGTGTTTGGGTCTGTGAAGGATTGGTGTCAACGTTAGAAATAGGCACATCAACGCCAACATTTAATGTGTCAGCGTTGAAGGGTTCTGGGTCAATTTGCATATGTTGTGGTGAAGGTAAAGGTTCAGGTATTGGGTCAATTTGGGGTTGGGGGTCTGGTTGGGGTTGTGCTGCTTCAATGACAGCAATCACAGCAGGGGTTAGGGGTAGGTCACGATGTGGGGGTGTGTTCATCTTCATAAAAATTGCTCTCTTTTGCATAGGGATCTCATAAAAGTCATCATGATCCCTTGTGCAGTAATTTTGCACCTCAAAAATCATTTGTAAAAATATGGGATAAGCTAAAGTCATTTTGTTCCCTTTATTTTTACACATGCCCTCAAAAATCATTTTGGAATAATTAAATTTTTGCCCAGTAGCAATGCACACAATAGCACTTGCAATAGACCTATTGATCTCATTGTGTGCAGTACACTTGGGACTCAAACATTATAAGAGGACATGTATTAGGTACTTCCAGGATGGGGGAAACTCTTGTTTATGATATTTATTTAAAGTTCCTTCAGCAGGAAAAGGATAACCCAAAGCCCTTAGTCCTTGTTCTATTTCACTAATGGGGAGGGTGGTTATACCATCAACATCATCAAGATGCAAAGCTTGGCGTACCAAAGCTTCAGTAACCACCTATGTTCTCCCATGAACAATAGAAGATAATGTAGTCACTCTATTAACTGTTGAGCAACTTACATTGTTCCAAAACTGTTTAATATGTGTGACAAGAATGAGTGGAGCATGAGAAAGAGCATACCTAATAGGGGATGCATTCAGATACACCACCATTTGTGTATACTGGGGAAACAGAGTATCATCAGCTTCAAGATATGCTACCATGTTGTGTTGACTTCTGAACCCCAATTCCAAATCAGTTGGTTTAAATTTTGGTGCCATTGTTGAAAGCTGTTTGAATGATTGATAAAAATGAAGTTATAGGAGAAAAATTGTGTTAGACAAGAATAATAGGTACCCTGTTTAAAATAGGAGCCAAATATATAGGAGAAGAAAATGCATGTGATTGGCCCAAAAATAGGCAAGTATTTTCAAAATGAAATCATAAAAATATTGAAAAGAAATAAGTTTATCTCATGCATTAATTGAAAGTTATCTGCTCCCAAAATTACGGCCCAAAAATATGTCAAAAAGTAACAACTGGGTAGGTCCCATTGAGTGTCAACGGTCAAAAATAACCCATCAACGCCTAACGACTATATTCTTGTCAACGTTTGCCAAACCATGTTAGCGTCTAAATTGGTCACAACAACGCTTGATAAAATACTTGTCAGCGTCCAAAAATAAATATTTATAAAAATGAAAAATGACCTTAACAAAGTAATTTATCCTAGAGAAGATAACCAAAAAGTTGATAATTATTATAGGGCGGCAAGCACTGTCTAGTTATGCACACTTGCATATGCAAGATAGACATAACAGTCCTCTAGAGTCCCTTGCTAACCAAAACTCTTAACAACTAAGTTACCTTATAAAATTCCTTGTTACTCCTAGGTAAAACCCATGATAAAATCATTCCCAAGTCTCCCAACAGACCACAACCAATTCTATCCCAAAAATGTCTTGGCAACATGCATAGTATATCAACTTTGCATGCTACAGTGCCTCATGATTTAGTAAAACTAACTCATACTCACCCGTGGACACAATCTAGAATTATGATAAGAGTATCATAAAGATACCTAAAAGTCCTAAAGGTTCCTAAAACCTCCCCTTAAACTGTGATACATATGTTGCTAAAAATATGCATGAACATAATTTTTTTTTATGTCAAGATAGGAATTAAAAATTCAACCATCATCCATAAATAAAAAACATGTCCAAATGCTTCTCCAATGATCCATAAGCAACTCTGTATCCAATGGTATAATGCTAACACCACCTGCACATTTAGATTGAAAACCACAAAACTAACATTGTTGCTGACAACGCCCCGATAACACTTGTCAGCGTTAGAGAAACACTTGTCAGCGTTAGACAAATATATTGTTGACAACGTCACAATAACACTTATCAGCGTTAAAGCAACCTTTGTCAGTGTTAGAAAAATATAGTGGAAAATCTAAATCCTCAATAACAATGCATTATCCTGTACATACTTTTACAAAAAGACTCCAAAACACATATTATGGTGAGATTGATCATTCCAATACTTGTTACCAAGTATTGAAACCTTCCAGCATCAAAAGGTTTAGTTAGTAAATCTGACACATTTTCTTCTGTGTCAACCCTATCTGGTTGTATTGAACCCTTTTCAAAACAATCTCTTATAAAATGGTGTCTAATTTCTATGTGTTTAGTTTTAGAATGATGTACAGGATTCTTAATAATGCATAAGGTGCTGTTATTGTCAACAAATATCTTGGTATGCATGAAATTATACCCATAATCCAACAGCTGGTTCTGAATCCACAAAACTTGTCCACAACAAGCAGCTGCAGCCACATACTCTGCTTCAGTTGTAGAATTAGCCACCACTGTTTGTTTCTTGCATTGCCAAGATATCAATCTGCTCCCAAGAAACTGACATCCACCAGTTGTGGATTTTCTATCAAACTTATCACCTCCATAGTCACTGTCTGAATATGCAATGAGCTCCAATGGTGAATCCTTTGGGTACCACAAGACAAGACTAGGATAACATCTTAGGTACCTAAAGATTCTCTTGACAACATAAAGGTGACATTCTTTGGGAGTCACTTGATGACGTGCACAAGCACACACAACAAACATGATGTCAGGTCTGGAGGCTGTAAGATACATCAATGATCCAATCATTAATCTATAGTGTCTGACATCAACATCCTTTCCATCTCCAATCTTTCCCCAAGGGTGTTCTCTATCCATAGGAGTAGTAGCCCTCTTTTCATGTGGAGAAAAGCCAAACTTCTTCAAGATCTCTGCTACATACTTATCATGGGAGATGAAGATACCATCTTCTTTCTGCTGAACTTGTAACCAAAGAAAGAATTTCATCTCCCCCATAGCACTAATCTTGAATTTGTCTGTCATAAGCTTGGAGAAATCCTCACTCATCTTTGGATCTGTGGATCCAAAGATGATATCATCAACATAGACCTGAACAAGTAGAACATACTTACCCTTCTTCTTTGTAAACAGTGTCTGATCTATGGTGCCCCTTTTGAATCCATTGTCCACCAAATAAGTAGACAAAGTACCATACCATGCTCTTGGGGCTTGATGAAGTCCATACATAGCCTTCTTGACTCTATACACCTTGTCTGGATTCTCTAGATCCTCAAAACCAGGAGGCTGCATCATATATACCTCCTCAACAATTGTTCCATAGAGGAAGGCACTCTTGACATCCATTTGATAGACAGTGAAGCCCATGCAGGATGCATAGGCTAGAAAGATCCTTATAGCTTCGATCCTTGCAACTGGTGCAAAGACCTCCTCATAGTCTATCCCCTCCTCTTGTGTATATCTCTGAGCCACTAATCTTGCCTTGTTTCTGACCACAATACCTCTTTCATCTCTCTTGTTTCTTAGAACCCATCTTGTCCCTATAGGTCTGACATATCTGGGACAATCAACCAGCTCCCAAACATCCTGAATTGCAAATTGGTGAAGCTCATCCTGCATTGCTTCCACCCAACTTGGTTCTTTGAGAGCATCAAATATCTTCTTGGGTTCCTGTTGTGACAGGAAACAAGCAAACAAACATGCTTGCACAAGAGGGGTATCAACCTTCTTGTGAATATTGGCAATAGACCTTGATGAGATCTTCTAGTCCGAACAGGAGTCATAATATCACCAATGATTTGAGAAGTAGGGTGATTCTTCATGGTAGAAGTGAGAACTCCTCCTTCAAAAAGTCTGGTGTCTTCAATCTCATCTTCCAGGTTGCCAATATCTTCTTCTTCAGACTCTCTTTCATCAATATGAGGATGAACCTCTTCATATAAATTAGAAGGTTCACCCTGTTCAAATGTAGAAGAGAAAAGATGTGCAAAAGTGTTGTCAACGCCTGAACCTTGGTTGTCAGCGTTTGGGCTATCAACGCTTGAACTGTTGTTGTCAACGTTGGAGCCATCAACGTCTGAATTTATCCTGTCAGCGTTAGATTTGCCTTTGTCAGCGCCTGAAGGACCATGCATGTTGTTATCTGGCGGTACTTGGGGACCGCAATTATCCTTTCCAAAAGCAGCAGCGGCAGCAAAAGCATCTGTCCACATGGGAATTGTGACATACACTAGTATAGGAGATGACTTTTTTGCTTGTGATCCAACCTTTTCATTAACCTGTGTACCTGAAACATCAACAACTTGTTCTTCCACAACATTTGACGTTACCTTCACAATGTCTGGATTAGTGACAGGCATATAATTTAAAGTCCTAGATAAAGGTTCCAAGTCAAACAACCAATTTGGACCACTTTCAGGATCACTAGGTTTATTCTCTAAAAACCTAACATGTACTCTTTCAAGTATACGTTTTTCCTTTTTAAGATAAACCCTATAACCCTTGCTCTGCATTGAATACCCCATGAAATAGCCTTCATCACCTTTTGCACTAAATTTACCTAAGGCATCACTAGTATCAAGAATAACTACATGACAACCAAAAGGTCTAAGAAAACCAATATTAGGTTTTCTTCCCCAAAGTAACTCATAAGGTGTTTTGTTCTGTATCTTGTTGACCAATGCTCTATTTTGAACATAGCAAGCTGTATTAACAGCCTCAGCCCAAAAGGCAATGGGGAAATGAGCATCAGCCAACATGGTTCTGGCTGCTTCAATTAGGGTTCTATTCTTTCTTTCTGCAACCCCATTTTGCTGTGGGGTTCTGGCAACACTAAACTGCCTAGTAATCCCTTTCCTGGCACAAAAATCATCCAACACTTTATTCCTAAATTCACCACCATTATCACTCCTAAGCATTTTAACTTCATTACCAGTCTTCTTCTCAACCTGAGTGATAAAGTCAACTAAAGTGTCAGCTGTATCACTCATCATAGCTAAAAAGAAAGTCCAAGTAAACCTAGAAAAGTCATCTGTGATGACAAAGCAATATGATTTACCATTCAAACTTTCTATATTGGTTGGACCAAATAGGTCCATATGAAGCAAGTGAAGAGGTCTAGTACTAGTGTGCACCTGTTTAGACTTGAATGAGACCTTGTGCTGCTTGCCTTTAAGACATGCAACACAAGAGTGGTCATTGTGGAAAGCCTTTTCAGGCAAACCATCAACCAAGCCAAGCCTCACAGTCCTGTTTATAATTTTAAAGTTTATGTGCCCTAGTCTCCTATACCATAGATTACTTTCATCTACTGAAGCTTTAGCATAAAAACATGACATATTGTTATTCATTCTAATCCCATTCAGATTCACATTATATATGTCTTTATGTCTAGGTGTTCTATAATCAATATATTTCTCATCAGGGATCTTATAATCCTTGCTTAACACCAAGCATTCAGTATCAGTAAACAGAACTTTATTTTTGTTATCACAAACTTGTGATACACTAAAAAGATTGTAATCAAGTTCCTTTACCAAAAGTACGTTCTCAAAACGCAAGTTCTTGGTGATAAGTGTTCCTTTGCCTGTGATAGTATCATATCCGCCTCCAAAGTAAACCTTATCACCATCCTTAATGGGAGTGAAGTTAGTTAAGTAATCTTCCTTCCCTGTCATGTGCCTTGAGCATCCACTGTCCCAATATCCATAATCATTGACCTGTTTTTGAATGCCCTGCACATAAAGAAAACAAGTTAGTTTTCTTTGGGAACCCAAGCCTTAGCAGACTTGGATTCATCTGGTTGTTCAACAAGAACAGACTTAGTTCTCATAACAACTCCTTGTTCATCCCTTTTAGGATGAAATACCCAGTTAACCCCAGTAAGTTTTGTAATGACCTTTGAAATGTAATTAAATCTGTTGCAGGTCATTGAAATCCCATTATCATTAGGGTTTTGATCTTCCTTTGGTCTCTATGTCAAGCTTGAAGAAGCTTTAGACCCCTTACCATGTGGTTGCAAATATTTAGGTCTGGTCACGTTTCTGTCAGCGTTGGATTTGGTCTTGTCAACGCTGAAATTACCCTTGTCAGCGTTGAACCTAGGGTTTGCTACAGAAACCCATTGCCTATTAGACCAAGTATTTGTCTTTTGAAATGGTCTTTGTCCATGAGTGTTAGACCCTCTAGTGAATAATGGGGCAGGTCTAACAGCTTGTGGACTTTGCTGCACACAAGGTTTGGGTCTGACAACGTTTAACTTTCTAACAGCGTTGACCTTGGAAGCGTTGACACACTTATATGCTAAATGTGAAAAGTTACCACAAGTGTAACAGGCTTTTCTAGACACAACCCTAGGTCTAGAAAAGAAGAAGCCTGTTCCATTATTACTAACTTGGCTTTTAGGTGACCTAGTATTCCTATACATTTCTGCATACTTGACACTAGGTTTTCTAACAGTGTTTGAGCCAAGGTCAACAGCCTTACCAGTGATTGGGTTTGTTACCTTAATGGGGGTTGACTCATTAGGACTTTCACATAACAAACCACCCTTAACAAATAAGGTAGGGTTAGCTTTCTTCCATTCAGTTAAGTCAGTCAACTTCTGTTGATATTCTTCAACTGGGGTAATGACTCTTGGTGGAGGAATGAATTCCTCCTCTTGGAGTTCTGGTAAACCAGTCCAAGATAGGTCCTTTTGTTGGACACCATAGAAGTCACCAGCTGGTGGTGGAACCACAGAGTAGTCTTTCATCCCAATCCCAGTCATGTTCCTAGGATCCCTTTGTTTATTAACACATTCTCCTAGGGTTTGTGTGGCCTTATCAAACCTTTGAATTTTAAGGCCCACGTTATCTTTATTCTTAATGGCCTCATCTAACTTAGCCTGTAATTCACTATTAACCCTTTCCATGATGTTCCTAACATCATTACTAGCATCTCACTCATGTTTTAAGATATTTATTTTATCCTTTAAATTAAATTCCATTTTCTTGTATTCAGAAACTGTCTTCTCAGTTTAAGTGAGAGCTAATTGATAGTTAGACAGTTTGCATCTCTCAGTACTCATATCATCTAATAATCTTAACACCTCTTTGTTAAGTTTCTCAGTATTTAGCCTACAACCTTTACTACAAAAAGCATCATCGTATACCTCATTATCTGATGAAGAGGAGGAGTGTGCCATGAGAGCATATTAAACATGCTCTTCTTCTTCTATCTCAGCAACCAAAGCTTTATCCTCTTCCACATCTTTAGCCAAATAGCTCCAATCCCATCCCATACCATCAATTTCTTGCACTGCAACCATGGCCTTAGGATCCTGAGCCTTAACAATTTGACTTGAAGGTTTGCCAGCATCAGATCTTCTAGGAGATCTGTATTCCCTCATGAAGTGCCCCATACAATGACAATTGTAGCATTCAACCTTGGATTTATCAAATCCAGCAGTGTCCTTTGCATTGAAGGTCATCTTCTTCTTAAACCTTCTATTCCACCTGTTTGCTCTTATACTAGTAAGAGCCATGTTCCACTTAATATCCATCTCCTCCAAGTGCTCATCACTTATTTGCTCAAGGTCCTCATATGTAATCACTGAACCATTGGGCAAAGAAGCAATATAAGCACATACAGTATCCAGATCCAAACCAGCAGGTTTAACTCTTGGTGAGTCACTTTTGTATGTGTCAGCGTCTGAATAGGAGGCGTTGACAGGACATGTTCCAGCTTTGACACATGATGATCCAGTAATCAGATGCATGTAAGAGTCCTTCTGATCAAATTGACCTTCACTATGTGAGAAGAAGGCCATATTACTGTTGGTAGACTTGCTTCCATGCTCCAAAAGAGTTTCATCTTCCAACAGCCTCAGTTTGTTGTAGATATCATCAAAAGTAGAACTTTTGTGAGTGTTGTTGGCAAGTATAGATCTTGCCTCAATCTTCCATGCTTCACCAAGACTTTTAAGAAAAGTGGCATTAATGTCAACATCACCAAGTTGTGTCCCCATGAAGGACAACTTTCTTGTAATGTCAAGCAGTCTGCTTCTCACACTACTAAGCTTCTCATTGGGTTGAGCCTTAAAAACAGCATAATCATGCATGAGTTGCTTCTTCTTCTCTTCCTTAGTGTCATCATTACCACCATATGCAACTTCAAGAGCTTCCCAAAGGTCCTTAGCATATTCATAACCTCTGTATTTATGCTGGTTCTCTTTTCCCAAAGAGACTTTCAGAATGTTTAGGGTTTTCATGTCAACCCTTTTCTTTGCTATGTCTTCAGCAGACACAACTCTACCATCACAAGGTTTTTCTTTCTTATATGCTTCTGGACATCCAGCAACAGCAGTTCTTGTAGCAATGGCAACAACAACCTTTTTAGCTTTATTGAATGTGTTTCCATATTAAATAATCTCCCAGAGTGTGTAGTCATAGATCCCTAGATATTGCTCAAAGTTGAATTTCCACAATTCAAAGTTGGTTGCATCAAGCATGGGAATCTTGATGTTTGGCAAAGGTGAGGAGGAGGAGGTTATTTCTAGATTTGACATGATGTTGTTAGGGTTTTGAGAAAATTAGGGTTTTGGTGATTTTAGGGTTCTTGTGTTCTTTAAGATCAAAAGTTCCTCAACAAGCTCTGGGAGCAATCTAAGCGTTGACAAGAGCAAATACAAGGTTGACAAAGCATATAAGTAGACCAGATTGAGAAAGAATATAAGTAGACGTCGATCCCTTGTCAATATTCTCATCCTATATGAGACACTGAGCAGGATAATGTAACTCCTTCAAGTGTTATGACAAGTCTTCGTCACCAACCATATAAGCACGAACAAGTTATCTTTAAAGTCAGTGGCTGGAAGTGCATGACTTTAAGATATGATAGAACACAAACTCGCGAAAATCTTCTTCAATCATCAAACTTACCATATGAATTCTTCCCCTTAAGCTAACACCTCTTCATGACGAATCTTTATGAAATAATAGCTTCATATCATATGTAAAAGCTTAACTACGGATAACTCTTTTACAAGGCTACCCCGATTACATAATCCAATCAAATATCACTCCAATCAAATACTTCACGAATTGTTGCTAACTCGCATTAAAATCATTAATCCCTTTTAAAAATATCCGAGCCATGAATATCAACATGATATTCTAAATAAAACGGAGATTCCATGTACCTTCGTGTGTAATTTCCTCCTTTTTGTGTGCTAAAAACGTACCAATTTTCTCAACAGCAGCTATTCTTTTGTTATCCGAGAACCTTCATTGTCCAATATCCTTTCTATGTGAACTGTCACATATCGGAAAACACCTATCAACGCTTGAGCAAGCGTTTCTCGGACAACTCATGTCAACGCCTATTCTGTCAGCGTCAAAATAACAAGTGTTAGCGTCAAATCTTGTCAGCGTTTGACTGTATATGCTCTGTCAGTGTCAAAACAATACTTGTCAGCGTCAAATCAACTGTCAACGTCCACATCTCCACGTAAATTCACATTCCCTTCTGATTTACGTCATAAAGCTTTGGCATAAGACGAGATCCATACCATGTGATATCAACAATGAATAATGCTCCTGTTGTACCAGTCACATAACATATGGCCCCTTTGCTTTAATGAATCCAATATAAGCTAATATATTAATTCCTTCCTGAACGTGACCCTTTTTGCCATGTGAACACAGATTTACTTTAACCATGTGAACACACAATAATCGTGTGAACACAAAAACTTTCCACCAATTAGAATTCTAGCATCGTGTGAACATACAGTAAAGACCAAAACTTACTTGTGTTTCCATCAGTGCTAGCATCGTGTGATCATTCTATGATATTTAATATTGTAGCATCCCTTAAAACGTTTTGGGACCACCACATAGATAACATAATCAAACAAGTCTTGCTTTCACCTTTCATCACGTCATCTTTGGCAAAATCAAATAACCAATATACTTTAGTATATCACGTGAGTAATTCACATGAACTAAAAAACTCTGCCATACATAACGTGTACGGTATATTTGTGACTGTACATTGGAACCACATCAAAGCTTCTTTATTCACTTCACACGACATCCAGATCTAGGGTTTCTTAGTGATCCCTAACAACCATGGCAAATCATATTCTTGCTACAGTTTTAAACACATCTAGGGTTTGATAAAACCCTAAAAAGATAAGCACCACCATAGCCATCTTCTGATAATCACACTAGGGTTCATCGTGGTTGTAAGAAACCACTCAACAAAGCTAGTACGATCATCACCCCCAGCAAAGAACAATGAATCTAGGGTTTTTAGACAAAACCCTAAATATAAATATCACTACTGCAGCCAAATTCGACACCCAATAACTTCATCTTGAGAGCTCAAATGGAAGATCCCTTCGGTGAGATCCTAGACACAAGTGCCAAGAACCTACAGTTCAAAAATCACGAAGATCCAACAGTTAACGAAGGAGAAAACGTGTTTTGAACATGGCTGTCCACAGAAAACTGCATGTACCCTGCTGCTGACTTTGACGCTTAATAACTTTTTTCTGGGGATAAAACTCGACAATCCCTCCGGTGAAGGTCTAGATATATGTGTATAGAACACACACAAGAAATTTCGCGATGATCCAACGGTTCAATCAAAAGTTATGACCTTCTGAATACTGCTGCGCACACAAAAACGTCCAGAAAAACCCTAGACGGATTTTTCTTCTTTTCACCATACACGAACACCTTGTTGGTCCTAGCATCACGAGCCACGAGGCTCTGATACCAATTGTTGATCCCAAACTTAGATCGATTTAGCTTTATGTATACGAGATTAGATCAAGTAATACACTTAGAGAAACCTTTGTATATGTATATGACAATCTAAGTGTTATGCGGAATTAACACTTAAACAAGAACACACAAGATGTAAACAAACTTTCACTTTGATTAATGATATCAAACTTGCTTACAATGAAAGTGTTTTACGTATGAAAAATTATATTGAACAATAACCTAAAGGTCTTCTTTTATAGACATAAGAAGCCTTGTACAATAATCTACGTATCAATTATTCTAGGTAAAGATAAATATAGAAAATACATTGTTGTTCCTATCTTTACTAGAAGTAATCTAGAATACAATAAACGTGTAGATTATATCCTTCCATCAGTGCTTGTCTTCAGTGTGTCAACGGTTGACTTCTTCTCGTCAACGCTTAATCTGTCAGCGTTTGTTTTACTCCTGTCAACGCTTGTTTTTCTCTTGTCAGCGCTCAAGTAAACTGGCTATAATTTATTCCCAACACCTAAAAATATTTAAAAACTTGTAAAATTCCTAATTAAGTGTCTAGAATCTAGGAAAAATATGAAACTTAGAAAATCAGACTTTTAATTTTTAATAATAAAATATTATTAAAATATTAATAAAAATCCAAAAATCCTAAAAATTTTAAAAAGTTGCAGACTAGCTTAATTTAACCTAAACAATACAGAAATGAACTTGAAATTACCTAAATACCCTTATTGGGCCTAGAAAATGGGCTAAAGTCCAAACAGTCCCTTAATGGGCTTAGAATGGGCCCAATAAGAAAAAGTGGCCCACATTAGCCCAAAAACCAATACTTGACTCAAAATTTGATTCTGAAAAACTTTTTCCAAAGGCCCAAAAGCTGAAAGTGTGAGATAAGCAAGCTTATACCAAACAGCTTATTCTTAATGGGCTTTTTAGCCCATTAAGCTATAAGCTAATGCCATAAGCTCAAATTAGACACACAAGCTTATTTTGAGCTAGACAAGACTTCTGTAAAAAGAAATTTGAAATAAGCCAAAGGAATAAGCCTGAAAATGCAAAAAGCAATCTACAGAAAACGACAAAATAGTCGTTTTTGAGTTCTAGGCTATCCCAAGAGCTGATTCAAATTGCAAAAGCTTTAAATGACTTAACTAAGCTTAATCAACAAAATGTTTTCAAATAAGTTGACTCAATAAGCTGGAAAAAGCAAATAAGCACTTATGAAAAAGTCAAATAAGTTGGTTTTCTAGCAAAAAGTCAAAGTCAAAGTCCAATAAGCTCCAGTTCAATCAAATGGGTCAAATAATGAAGATCTATCACAAAAAATAAGTAGTTGCAGGTCTGGATAAGCAAATATAGCTTATTGATAAGCTGAATGAAAAATTGCACTAGCAGGGGCTAGTTTTGGGTGTTGAGTAGTGGGAACTTTTTCCACTGCTTGACTTGTTGACTTTTTTTGTCTTTAGTGACTTTTTTTGGAGATTCAGGTTACACAAAGGCACCCAATTGATCAGTGGATCAAGAGGAGTCAAACACAACAAAGAAATCACAATCACAATCACCCAATTTGTACAGTTTAATCAATCAATCACCAGATCTGACACATACATGAACACTTAAGCAGTTGAGGTTCAATAAGCACTTAGAGCACAATTCAGCCAGCCAAACTTAACCACATGCATACACAAGCAATATTAAACTTAAATAAGCAAGTCTAAACAGGTTTCATGCATTGATTCAAAGTATTAAGCAAGATTCAAGCACTTAAAGTTACTGATGAACACAAGAACATGCAGTTTACACTTTTGCTGATGTAATTGACCAACAAGCCAAATTCCAACCTCCAAATCTTACAAACAGGTTATAATAACTTTGTTTAAACCACTTTTAGCCCTAAGCATGCATACACCCTAAGTGTTCCCAAGATCCTAGGTCAAAACAGTCAAGAACAAAGATTTTATAGCAGATTGTTTAATATGGTGTTTCAAGGTTGAAAACTTGCAGCAAAATGCACTCAAACAAGCATATAGCAGATACCAAACATAAACACAAACTTCTATCCACACAATACCAAGTTATGATTCAAAGCAGGTAATCCCAAACACCCATTTATCTTTTTGATCTAAAAATTAAACAAGTATAAGTGTGATTTAGTTTACCAAGTAACTAATCTAGCATACTAACAACATTAACATGCAAGATAAAGCAGATTCAAGCCAAGAAAACAACAAGAACACAAGTAGAGCACAAATCCACCAAAAATCCAAATTTTATCAGATTTTCAAGGTTTCAAGACAAACCTCATGGATGTACATCCACACCCACGAATTTTAGAGCTTATGTGCTAGCAAGAACAAGCACAAGCTTCCAACAACAACCCTGCTAAGATTCAACAGAGTTAGAAGCAAGAATATCAAAACAGAAAGGTGACTTTTTGGAAAATAAACTTGATTAATGCAACTTCTTGTACCCACTCTTGATTATCCCCAAGGTATAAGCTTCACAACACCTTAATATCACAATTAGGGTGCTATGATCAGCTTATATCCCCAAAAATTCCAAGATGTACCAAGAATCTTAGCAAAATATCAAATTTTAGTCCAATGTGTAATTTCTTACACAAGGTTTACAAACACGTTTTAGGGTTCAATTTTAGTTAACATATAACATAAACAAGCATAGAATTAAATGGCACTTGGTCTTTCTTCAACAAACTCAAACACAATTTCATAAACTAAAAGTAGGATTTACAAGTTTGTGAACAAGGAAAAACCAAAAGCAAAGTGCAAATGTTGCACCCTAAGGCCTTTATATAGGCTACAAGTTATCTAGGAAAGTTGAAAAAAACGTAAACCCTAGCTAGTGAAGTTCCAAATTTGCCCTTTGAAGTTTGAACTTTTTGGAGAATCATGTGACTGATTTTGGAGTCTTGTGGTAGCTGGCATGTGAAAACTTGATCAAATGGTGTGAAATAAGCTTAGGATGTAAGCTGAATCCTTGGACGTTGGATGACTGTCCAAAATTTGGCAGTTAGCTCAAAGGTGTAGCAGGGGAATCTCATGTGGGGTTCCTTGGTGATGTAGCATGTGTTTTTGGTGTTGAGTTATGATTAAGGGATGCTTAATCATCATTCTGGAGGTTATTGAGTGTTAATTGCAAACGGATTAAGAAAGCCCAAATCATGTTCTTGAGGTGAATAGTTGTTGTTTTAATCCGTTTTCATGTTTAAACATGTGTTTTGCGCCAAATTTAAACTAATCAAAGATTAGTTAAATAATCTGGTGAGTGGGAAATGAGGTGGCAAAAAGGAGTGGTGTGATTGGTGGATTTTGTGAGTGGGACACGTGTTGGATGGGGATTAGTCTAGGTAACTTTCTTGTCTGGCCAGCTTAAACCCTCCTATTCTTCTTTCTTTGCTACTTTGTAAATAAACACCCAAAAACTGGATTCCTTTGTATTTCAAGTTTCACTTTTCACACTTTTGCCCAAAATACTTTTCCAAAGTATTTTCAGGGGTATTTCTTGCCATTTTGTGATTCTTGAAGGACTGATTTGGAATTTTCTTGATTGATAATGGTCTTGACTTGTATGATTGACCTTTTGGAGGACTGAAATTGCCAAGTCATGATTTATGATTGACCATTTTTGCCATTTCTTCAAAGTCAAGGGTCCTTTTTGTAATTTTGATATTTTCAAAGGACCAAACTTGTAATTCTTGTAACTTGGAGTTCTTCTTGGTATGTTTGACTTTGAGGAGGATAAATATTGACATTTTAGTTTTGTTGAAGGACTAAAATTGCCAATTCTTCAAAGTGGAGGGCCCTTTTTGCAATTTTGACAAACTTTAGGGACCAATCTTGTAATTATGAAGATACAAGGGTATCAAGTGTTAGTTCTTGTATATTGGAGGACCCTTCTTCATAAATCTTCAAATCTTCAAGGGTTTTCTTGGGAAAATCTTCATTAGGGCTTGGTTCAATGTGCGGCTTCGTTTCCCGTGTTCGTTTTTGCATGATTCTTGTGATCTTTTGTCATTTTCTCAATATCCGTACCTAAAATACACAAGCAACAAACACAAGCGTATATATATATATATGGGTATTTTCATGATATTTAATGCATTTTTAGCCCTTTTTGGACGATGAGACTATGTATAAAAGCAGTCTCATCACTTTATTAAAAGTGAAGGGTACAACTATAAGTTGTGGAAAACCCATGTTTGTTTAAAATTTAGAACACAAGGAAATGTTTAATGCCATGGTTATTATTATTATAAGTTTGTTATTTCGCTATATGAAAGTCCCAATTATATCATGAATTGTTAACTACCGTGTTATGGTAGGCGCTTATACATGGAATAGTACTATTCGGGAGGACCGACCTCCTCCCGTCCTATAACGACTAGCTATCGTTAGGGCACGTTTGAGGCCCAAGGAGGATACATGTGTGAGAGTTTGATATACACTTAGCGAGGTGTATGGTGGTCAAATATTAAGGAAACGTTTCAATTTCATGAGGCTTATAATAAATATTTATAACTTTGTTTGATCTACATTGTTATGGTTGATGGCTTTAAAACATATTGGTGTTCGGTAATGTTTATTTATAAACTCTATAGATTCACTCAACTTTTGTTGACAAAATTTTAGCATGTTTTATCTCAGGTCCTTGAAGGTAATGGCAAAGGAGGGATTTCGGTGCTTGCGGTTTAATCATAAAGATGTTTAAAGCTCACCATTTTGGAAATAATCGTTCAATAATTTTTATAAATGAAAAATGTTGTGTAACTTGTTAGTTAAACGTTTGGGACCATGTTGTGAACGATTTATCAGATGCTATTTCAATTGAGAGTTTATTTTTAAAACGATTCTTTTCGAGTCGTTTTCTATTACTTGAGCTGTTATATTATGAAGTAGCACCCCATATGAGCTTCCGCATATGACCCGAAATTGGGGGTGTTACAGATTGGTATCAGAGCTTAAGTTATAGAGAACAAAAGACTTTCCAAAGTAAAAGGTTTTGAAATCTTTTAACTATAACTGTCGCAAGCGAAATCTCCGAATTACTGATGGGACCGGAAAGAGAATATATATATATATATATATATATATATATATATATATATATATATATATATATATATATATATATATATATATATATATATATATATATATATATATATATATATATATATATATATATATATATATATATATATATATATATATATATATATATATATATATATATATATATATGAGATATATATATGTTTTAATTTTGGAATATTTGTACTTGTAAATTACAAGTCATGTATTCATTTATTTAATTATAAATGTTAATTTAATATTGATATGAGGTATTATTATGACGCAGATTGTTATGGTTTCGTAACCTATCGCATATCAACTTGTTTAAGTTCGATTGTTATCATCGTATCGTAATGTTTCATTTTTGGACATCTCCTTTCGAAACGTAATTGATAAATGCGATGTTCGTGTTTTCGATACTTCTTATGACTATGAATAATCATTTATCTGAGGCGACATCTTCTATGTAATGCGACCTGTGATTTGATTTTATATGACTATGTTTTATTGACGAAAAGGAGGATGCCAATGTTGGACCTAAGATATATATATCCTAATCAAATATATATAGTTTGGGTACAACAAAGATATGCTCGTAGTAGTCATTCGGTTGAGTGACTTAATATCTTGTATCTAAATGGAATGGGACATTTAGATATATAGATTTTAACTCGCCCAACTAAGAGTCGTTTAAGGTTGTCTTATTTAAATGGATTAGGACATTTGAATAAGAAAATTTTAAACCACTAGACCTTAGATAGTCGTGTTTTCCTTATTCAGATGGAATGAGACATTTGAATATGGAAACCATGATATAAGTTTATTGACACCTTGTATTTACTATAGTATTTTGATATGATATCGTGTTAAGAGGTAGTAATACTTGAGTAGGATGACTTATAATCGTTTTGTTGAAATGGATTGGGACGCCTTTTCATTTGAGCAAGAAAGTTATAAGTTCCCGAACCGTGAATTTATAAACTCTTGTATTCATGAAAGGGGACGCCTTTTGACGTAGACAAGGAGTTATAAATGAGTGGGCCCAAGTATGTCTGGCTCGATTTGTGAATGTCTGGTGTGCGTACATCTTCCTTCGAATCGTGTTTCATTGGTACGAATCGTTCGGTGCCGTCGTCATTATTATTATCGTCGATTACCATTTATGTACAAGTAACTGTTGGACTTCTCCCGAGTTGTGAATTATATCAATAGACCATTCCTAATGTGTCTCGATGATCGCAAGCTTTATAAGCAGATTGTTAAGGACCGTTGACCGTTCCGAGAATAGGAGATTTGTTTAAGTGTCACGAGGATTTATGTGTGTACTTGCGGATTGACTAATGATCAAGTTATCACTGACGACTTATCGTGGATGTGAATTTTTTGTAATTTTACTTGCTATTATCAAGGATTGTTCCAGATTTTACTCGATGACCAACGGCGGAAATCTGTATTTGATATTTATGTTTGACTTTTTCTTTTAGATACTTATGTGGCATGTGATCTAGCCGAATGATCGTAAGTTGTGAGAACTTGAGACGACATTGTCCAATGACGTCCGATCATGGATAACTTGTACCATATAATATCTTTATACATTCCTTGGAAAACCTAGACGATGACTTGTCTGTTTTTCACTCGTCAGTGTTTGATTGAAGGCTATCGTATATGACTTAAGCGCCGGGACGTCGCTTCCTAAAAGGAGTGGATGATGTAACAACCCGAAAATTTTGACCAACGTTTAAACAAAGATTTTTCGAACATTTACGAAACTTGTTATTTATTTTCGATAATTTAACAAAGATCGTGTTAACTAAATTCACATTTATTTTGAATATTTTCTTTCAGTTTATGAACTGAGAAATTTAAAATTTTTACGTTTATGTTTCATAAATTAAATAATTATTATTTAAATACTTGTAGTATCTTTCGACGTTTTAAACGTCGGACTAGACAAAACTAATAAAGATAATTGTTGAGACGATTCAAAACTAAAACTTTGAAAATATGAAGAAATAGTATTTTTCATCATATTCTAAAAAGTTGCTAATAATGTGAATATTAGAGTTTACATTTTATTTTTACGTTAAAATCTAACCGAAATAGCTAGATTAATTAAACGAGCATTTAAATAAATAATAGAAAATATTTTCGAAGCGCGACGAAGTAAGGACTCATTTTTATTGGAAAAATGATTTTAAAAACGATGACGCAAGTCTCGTGTCTTGAATCGTCCGTTAAGTCGTCCGAACGAGTCCCAAACCGTTTATTATTAAACACATGATAAAATGTTACACTTTAAGCCCTTGTAAAATAATTGCAACATAAGCCCTTAACTATTCTAAACCTTGCATATTGACTTTTATAACTTTGAAGGGTATAAATAGGTGAACTAGGGTTTCATCTTCATTTCTAACACAAAACCTAGCCTCCATCTTCAACACACACACATATCTCTCTCTCTTTTCTCCTCCTTGGCCGAAATTCACCACAACCAAATCACCATTTTCATAATTTTTACAAGCTCGAATCCTATCAAAACTTATTCGTCTATGATCATCACAACTAATGGTGATGCTCATCTACTCATTTGGATCCTTGAAGAAGGAGTTATAAAGAACTTATGGGGCTGAAGTTTAAGACTATATTAAATGGTTAATGCATGTCTAGATCTTAGTTAGATATATGATTATACGGGTCTAACCAAGAAGATCTATTTGCTGTATCCGTCCTTTCGTTTCTAGATCTCGGATCTAAGGTCTACTCCACTTTTCTCTTGATTTTGATCTTTTCATTTTATTTCTTATATTAACTAGATCTCATATATTCTGAAAATATATATAAGAAATAAATAATGAGTATTTGGACATTGTATATGAGTTTTTGACCTTAAAATGAAGGTAAACAAGCTCTAGCAACGATTTGATTTATAACGACTTTTGAACCGTGACAAAAACAGATTGCATGTCGAAATCAGTAGGTTTGGGATACTGAAAACTTATATATTAAGATAGATAATTGTTTTGTGATTAATTCCCCGGGTGGCTCGTCCCGTGACGAATTTTAGAAAGCAAGATATGACCAAAATAGTGAAAACTAGTCAGAAATGAACATACTGTTTTGATGGACTGTTTTCTCGTAAAATTTGTATACTGACCTACGAATATGTAAAACTAAAATTTGTAGATAAAATCATGAAGAACTAGAATCAATTGGATAATTTACCAATTTCTTACGGTTTGGAAATGGTGGCCAAAATAGTGAAAACTAGTCAGATCTGAACATACTATATTCACGGACTGTTTTCTCATATAAGAACTCAGAATCATTGAAAAAGGTAAAACTGTAGGTTGTAGATAAAATCATGAAAAATTAGAATCAATTGGATGGTTTACCAGTTCCTTAAGGTTTGGAAATGGCGACCAAAATGGTGAAACGAGTTTGGCTTCCCAAAAACAGCCAACTCTTCTAAGTTAAGAAATGGGTTAATTAGCTATGAAAAGTATAAACTTGGGATAATTAGACTTATAATCAGTATAGTACATGAGTTAATAATGGTTTTGGTAAAAAGAAAACACTTAGATGATTTACGGTTCAAGAGATATGAACAAATTAGCGGGACATGTCGGGAAAATTATAATAAACGGACTATACCCCATTAACATAAAAAGTGATGTTTTCATACAAACCGACGTGGTAGGACCCAATTGTCAGGAATTTTAGACTTAATTATATACTGATAATTATGGAACCCGGGACTTGACCAACATAAAATATTAAGTGTACGTGTTTATGATGCATTTTAGAACCCAAAAACTATACAAAGTGGACTTGGGCCATAAAAGCGCAACTTACACTTGTAATGCCTATTGGGCCATTATTGGACCTGAGATTTATAACCAATTTAGAGTAGTATACTGAATTTAAAATGGATTTAAGTCATATACTTGGGTAGTGGACCACTATTGGGCTTAGGATGGGCTAAAAATGTCAAATTGGATATTACACTAAAATGACTAAGTTTTCATCTAAAAGTTTTATAAAGAATCATAAAACTTATGCAATGTCCAAGAACTCATTGAAATATATTTATTATATATATGTACGATTCATTTATCGTCTCTATCCTAAGACGTGCCTCGTTATCTTTAGGTCTCGTATGATCATGTATCGACCATTGACATTTATTCTCGATTGACGTTCGTTCTCTATTAATTATTGCGACGATTGTATCAGGTGAGTCTATAGCCTCGCTTTTAACATGTTTACTTGTTTTATAAAACCTGCGAGGGGGATAACATGCTTGTTTTATTAAAAATGAAGGGTACAACTATAAGTTGTGGAAAACCTATGTTTGTTTAAAATTTAGAACACAAGGAAATGTTTAATGCCATGGTTATTATTATTATAAGTTCGTTATTTCGCTATATGAAAGTCACAATTATATCATGAATTGTTAACTACCGAGTTATGGTAGGCGCTTATACATGGAATAGTACTATTCGGGAGGAACGACCTCCTCCCGTCCTATAACGACTAGCTATCGTTAGGGCACGTTTGAGGCCCAAGGAGGATACATGCGTGAGAGTTTGATATACACTTAGCGAGGTGTATGGTGGGCAAATATTATGGAAACGTTTCAATTTCATGAGGCTTATAATAAATATTTATAACTTTGTTTGATCCACATTGTTATGGTTGATGGCTTTAAAACATATTGGTGTTCGGTAATGTTTATTTATAAACTCTATAGATTCACTCAACTTTTGTTGACAAATTTTTAGCATGTTTTATCTCAGGTCCTTGAAGGTAATGGCAAAGGAGGGATTTCGGTGCTTACGGTTATATAATAAATATGTTTAAAGCTCACAATTTTGGAAATAATCGTTCAATGATTTTTATAAATGAAAAATGCTGTGTAACTTGTTAGTTAAACATTTGGGACCATGTTGTGAACGATTTATCAAATGCTATTTCAATTGAGAGTTTATTTTTAAAAAAATTCTTTTCGAGTCGTTTTCTATTACTTGAGCTGTTATATTATGAAGTAGCACCCCATATGAGCTTCCGCATATGACCCGAAATTGGGGGTGTTACATATTATTAGTTGAGTGGGTTTATACTAAAAAGATGGTTTTCATTAACTTTTCCCATCGAACATATCAGCGTCATATCAGTTTTTCTTCTATAATCGTGTGGTTTCTAGGAATTTAAAACCGGATTTCCTCCATAAATTCTTCGATCTAAATGGTACTTTCACTCTCCCTCACAATATATATTTATCAGTCACGAAACCCTCACCCGAACAAAACATTTAATTAAGTACTCACTTTATAAAAATATACTCTACAAAATAACCCACCCACACTCACAACCAAATTAAATATTAATTTTGTTAATGCAAAGCAATGCCTAAAAACATTGCTAGTATTAATTAATCTTTCTTAGTTTTGATCACGATAAATTACAAAGACATTTATTGTCAAACACAATCATAAAATGAATTATCTAACAAACACTATCATCAAGGTAATAATCATTATACTAACATATCTTAATCATGCTTAGTGATCATAAAAGTGATTAGCCTTAAAACTCACTTTTGTTAAATGTAACAAAAGATTTTTAATAAACTTTATTTTTAAGAAAATGTTTTATTAAAATGAAAATGTAAATTTGAATGTGGCATATTCCAAATTCCATAATAATATCCTTTGAAGGTTTAAACAGCCTCAGATATTTTAAATTCACTAAAAGACAAAAGGGAGCGGACTCTACGCCGGCGGTACCTTAGCACCTATGGCGGTTTCTTATCGATAAGGAACCGCGGGCTCCAATAAGGAACCGCGGGCAGATATAGCCGTTGGATGTTTGTCTTATAAATAGAGGATCAAATCTACATTCTCATCAAACCTTTTTGGACATCTCTTTCAGCCTTCTTTCTCCTATCTAATCCTAGTCATTTGTAAATGATCATTTAATGTGTTAAGTATGTTTACTCATGATTATCCTCTTGATCTTCTTCTTTACCTTGTCCAAAGAGAAGATCACTCACACACTTGTGATGTGATTAAAGATGTAGCATTGATGAAGATCACCTTCTCCTAAAGATCTAGTCATGTTCATCATTTGTTTATTTGTGTCTTGTGTAGATCCAATGTATTTGTGAATACTTGGACTAGTTTTGTTCATCCAAGCTATATGCGAATACTTGGATTAGAGTTGTGTAAATCCATTGCACATGTGCGTGCTTGGATTTATATTGTGTAGATCTAAGCTACATGTGTGTACTTGGATATGTTTAGTTGAGTTGTAATTACTTGTGTTAGTTCTCACTAAACTATAAAGTGATGTGGTTGTGTCTTGTGAGTTCTCACTAAACTATAAAGTGATATGTAGTTGTGTTGTATGAAGTTCTCACTTAGCTTCAAAGTGAAGAGTCGTGAAGATTGGTTCTAGCTTTGGATTAGAACTCGACATCTAGCCTTGTGTCGGAAAATGGTGAAGTAGCCAACATTGTGAAGATTGGTTCTATCTTTGGATTAGAACTCGACATCTAGCCTTGTGTCGTAAAATAGTGAAGTAGGCGATGTTGTGTAGATTGGTCCTAGCTAAGATTAGGTCTCGACATTTAGCTTAGTGTCAGAAAATAATGTAAGCGACGTTGTAAGGTTTTCTCCGCCAAGAAGGGAGCTTGTGGATATAGTGGAAATCTCGAGTAAGGCGTACTCGAGTAGTGGAGTAGGAACGAGGATAGAGCCTCTTTGCCGAACCACTATAAATCTTGGTGTCTTCCTACTAGGTTGTTTATTTCCTTACTCATTACTTACATTCATTATCATTATACTTACTACACATTGTTAATGCATTAGAATTGAACCTAATCATTATGCAACTAGCTTTCAAGTAAAAGATAGTTTTATGCACTCACCTAATTGAAAGGAATTTTAATTAGGAGATAAACCGATGAGAAACTATTCAACCCTCCCCCCCTTCTAGTTTCTACAAATTTCCGAGTTTAGGGTTTTCCAATAAAATGATCAGAATAACAAATTAGACCCAGAAAACAAACCTACAAATCACCAATTAGATCAGAAACGGTTTTAATAAAAAACCCCCCAAATTAACTTGAAACCCTAATTTCAAAAAAACCCAATTAAAGTTTTAAGAAAACCGATTTAATCAAATTCACCAAAAACAGATCAAGATATACACATATAGATCAAAACCCCCAATTTTTTCAAAACCCTAATTTTTGAAAAAACTAATTTTAATCACGATTCAGAGCAACCTGGCTCTGATACCATGTAAAAACTTATAAAATCAACTTAAAGAACAAGAACACAACGATATTAGTGAACCCAGCCAACCTCCCCTTGGCTCACTTTTTGAGTATATCAATCAAAGGCTTAGATAGCCAGAATCTTTACAAAACAATAAGGAAATAACAAACTTGATCAACAGAGATCAAGATCGAACTAACAAGATTACACACACACGTTTACACACAGTTGCAACTCAACCGAATAAATAAACTATAGCTAGAAAAGTCTATATATAGCCTTGACTGGCTGACTTGCAACTTAGTCCTTATCTTTTTAAAAGTCTTCACATAAGCCCCTTCATCTTTCTCACTTTTTCCTCTTTAGTCCCTGAACTTTGGAAAGCTTATACTTAACAATACCACCAACCTTCTCTCTAAGAAAAATGTTATTAGAGGCCTTCCATGTTTGAAATTCATTAAAGATCATATTTGTTCTTTAGTGAGCTTTCTAAACCTAAACGTATTATTTCAAGACTAAAACTACACTGATAACACTCAAATCTAACATATTTATATGAGCGTATTCGTGGTGTTTATGCATATATTTGTATGATTATTATGAACATATGATACTTAATGATGCTTATTTGTTATTGTAGGTTCATCAATGGTTACATCACGAGAAATGAAGAAAAGACGTGAATTGGAGGTGAAAAGATGAACGAGACATGAAAGTGTAGCTCTCGTATGATAAATAATACAATGATAAAGAGTCTTGGAAAGTTTGGAAGAAAGAAAGGTGGAAGAAACAAAGAAAAGGACTAGAAGGGAAAAGTGGGAAAGTTGGCCCAGTTGCCACCGGCAACACTTCTGCTACCACCGGCAAAACATAGCTCAGTTGCCACCAGCGGAAAACCAATGCTCAGTTGCCATCGGCAACACTCCTGCTGCCGCCGGCAAGTTGCCGTGACAGATTTTGGAAAAGTCACATTAAACATATCTTCCACTTCTCCAAGCAAACTTAATCACTCCATAACACCTAAAGACCATTCATTTTCTCTTCATTACTTCATTTCCCTGGAACATTACTCACCTTTTTCTCCAAGAAAACTACTTGGTAGTCAAGGAGAATTTAAGTATAAATAAAACCCATGGGGTTAGTGTTTATACATATCTCATCACACTCTCAATCATCATCTTCTACATCCTATATTCCCATATTTCTTTGATTTTGGTATCACCCCTCACCCAAGTGGTGAGGGGTGGTGGGATTGGTAGCCATGTACATGTAATAAGCCATTGGCGATGTAGAGAAGAAAACCACACACCATAAACAATTCAATCTCCAACAATCCTTTTTCCCAAACACCCCAAAAGGCTCTATACTCGCACCAAGAGGTTGATGTCCAAGAAGGCTATGGGTAGGACGAATTGTATATTGGTTGTTCATTTGGGTAGAATCATTTGGATACTTTGTAGCTATGGATTCTAATGTTTGGTAACTTCTTCTTTATTATTCAATGTAGTTTATGTTCATGATTCATGGTGATTCTTGTGTTTTATGATTTTGTGAATTTGTTGATGCTTGTATTGTTCATATGTAACTTATGATATATGGATGTTTGGATATTATTAGTGCTTGTCATTGGATTATGGTGATAACATTATATTTGGTTGAATTGGAACTTGTTCTTGTTTTCAATTTGGTTAATCATTGTTGAGTCTATAATGTCAGAATTTATTCTCAATATAGTTGATTTCAATTCGTTAACCGACTAATGATTTGGTCTTGTGCTTGTGAAGATTGTGCAAGAGACTTAATAAACATAACAAGTAATGGTTTAATCTAGATTATAGGTCGAAAGGAGTCTTTTGAATATATTGTTCTAATCATATTTCAAGTAAATGGAACTTATCAAATTGATAACACCGAGTCTATGGGCCGAAAGGAATCTTGTTGTTATTGGTTTAGGCATAAGGCTCATGAGTGACCACTTGATTGAGACTTATGTATACTTGATTTATAAAGCAGTAGTGTCCTATTATTGGTTCTATAAGTCGAAAGGATTACCTTTAATATGTTTTCCAAACTATGCATTCATATGTCTATATGATCATTTAACCATACATGTATGTCTTTTGTGTGCTAGTGCCTTTAACGATTCTCATGATGGTGTGATCGTGACAATCATACGTACCATTGTTACAAACAACTACACTTGAGTATAACCAAGTCCCACGGGACGACCTTGACTTACCAACCTAATTTCAACATGGCTAGAGTATACTTGCTCGAATTTGTGTTCCTAATTAATATCGGTAATTCTTGTTTATAAATTTAAAACCTAATGTGTGGAAAGATTGCCACCATCAAGTTTTTGGCTTTATGTCGGGGATTTGTATTTTTAATTCTTTTAAAAAATACCTAGCGTACGAGCACGCCAAGTTTTTGGCACCGCTGCCGGGGACTTGAAAGTTTCTACTCTTGTGTTTGTTTGTTTGTATCTTTGTTAGTTGGAATCGTTATCTTGTTGATTGCTTGCTTGCTTGTGTCCTTGTTTCTTGAATCGTTTGTGTTACGAATTTCTACATAACCCGAAAGAGTTGTTATACCCCATTTACCCGCATAGGGGGGACGAATTTCGCATAGGAGGAATTCGGTTGGTGGTTGATTACTCAATTGGAGGCTTTGAATTGCTCCAAATTCTAATGAATGATTGCTCTTACTATATCCCTTGATAAAGGTTAGAGCACCCTTTTCTCAAAACCTCTTAATTCTCATAAATTGCTTAAATGATCTTGGCACCAAATTCATGCTTTTGGTGTTGGGATTTCCTCTCTTGTGTTCTATAAATGCTTGCTTCAATGATTTCTTCCTAAGTGTGTTCCAAAGTGCTTGTTTCAAAAACATAAAAACCATGTCCCGAATAACTCTCGTCGATGACTAGAACTACTTGACCACATGAATTGTGTTTGTTTGTTTGTTTTCTTGTTTTGTGAGTTTGTGACTTGTTATGTGTCATGGTATAAGTGTTTTTATGTGTTTATGTTCTTGTGTGCTTGTATGCTTGTGTGCTTGTTTGCATTTTCCATTGTATGCATACTTTTAGTTCTTATTTTCCTAGTTTAAGGGGGCGTTTGGATTCATCATTTTCTAACGATTTTGATCACTACAAAAACTCTCCTTTAGTCAAAATAAATGGTATTTGATACCTTTAGTCATATTTGTTAAAATAAAAAATTAAAAAAATTGTTTTGAAAATAAATGGAAAATACATGAAAAATAAAAAAAGAGTTAGAAATCTAGTTTTTGTCATTTATTTCATGTTATGTGTTAGATGTGCATTGTATTGTGTCTTATTTTGTTTTTAGAATGTGATGTACTAAATGGTTTTACATGTATTGCTAGCTTATTAGTCTCTTCTTTTCTTTTTGTGCTTATTTTCCTTGTTTCGTGCATAAGGTGCCTTATTAATCTTAAGGGTGCGTTTGGATTAAGTTTTTTTCTTATATGTTTTAATGGTTTTAATATAAGTGTTTATGCAAAAAAAATTTAGTTTTTAAGTTATAAGGAAGTTTGAAAAAAAAATAATAATAAATTTTGCTGCACTAGAGCAGTTGCCGCCGGCAAGACAAGGCTGCTGGCCGGCAAAAGCTCCACTATTTTCCCTTGCCACCAGCACCACATGGTTGCCGGCCGGCAAAAGCCCCACTGTTTCACCTTGCCGCCGGCAACACCCCTATGCCGGCCGACAAGGTTGCCAGACCAAAAAAAAAAATTGCGTTGTAGCCGGCAAATGCCCCTTGCCGGGAGGCAAATCATATTCTGTTATCACGTTGCCGGCGGCAACTATGCCTTGCCAGTGGCAACTGGAAATTTTCGAATTTTTTTTTTCTTTTTATCTTCTTTTATTTAAACTTGGCTTTCACCAAAACCATTCCTAATTGTGTTTTACACTCGTCTAAACATGCGTTAATAGAGTTTTAAACCAATTATTAATAAAGCTTATATCCCGCCCAACCACCCCGTTTTAGTCATTTTGTGCCTTGTTCGTATTTCTATTCACTGCGGTTAATTCCCAAACCCCGTGGATAGAACCCGAAGTCTAGAAAACCATCCGGTTTAATAGATTTGGTACAAAACCTCTATTATATGTTTTTGTTTCATTTAGTTAGAAAAAATAATTAGTTTTTCTTGTTAGTTTTTGTTGAGTCGTGTTATGTTTTTAACTGTTTAGATTGTTTTCATTTGTCATATGTGTGATGTTTATATATGCATAATGTTTTTTTTCTTGTTTGTGTTTGTTGTCTTGTGTGTTTGTTTCTTTTTGTTTGCATGCGTGCTTGTTTGTTTGTTTAAGTTCATGTGGTTAATGTATGAACTTTGTGGGTGTGTTCGCTGGAAACCCTCACGAGACTACAACTCGTCCACTCGGGATACCGAGGGGTTTAAAGGCTTGTTGCATATGCTAAATGCAATCGTGTTGCCTACGAAAGTGTGCTTAATAAATTTAAGTGTTTTGTAGTTTAGTTAATTTTGCAGGTTCAATAAAGCTTATGGAAGATGGATTGATCGTGTTGATGGATGGTATGTGTATACGCTCATTGAAGATGAAATCGCTTGATCTTACTTATTTGTCATCTTATCGTATGGAGATCAATTGCAATTTCATAGCCCGGGAAGTTTCGTTTCTCTTGGACTATTTATTTATTTTCCTCACTTTTCACGTTTTGAAGTTTATTTTTAGCATTGACTCCAATCCAAAACTTAAGTGTGAGTGGAAATAAATGGGAAACGAAACCAATTTTAGTATCTAAATTTTTTCGGGCTAAAAAAAATATATAAAAAAAAATAAAGAAAAAAGTTATAAAAAAGAGGGAAAGTTGTATACTTGTTTGCCCTTAGAGTGGGGGAGCGGTGGTGCCAAGGCTGGCTGTTAGCCCTTTGGCGCCAGCCCTCCAATGGCGCACGGTATCGTGGCTCGCGCCAACGGACCTCGCGCCAACCCCAACAGCTCGTGCCAACGATTTTAATTTTAATTTTTTTTTTAGTTATAAAGTGGGGGTATTTGTGGGCCCATTATACCCTTTGGCACCACTTTTTCTCGTGCCAACGACTCCCCCCTAAATGTGGTGCCAACGGGTTTCTGGTGCCAAAGCCCCAAAATCCTACGTGGCGGCTTTGGCACCAACTTCTCGTGCCAACGACTCTCAGCTCTCTTAGGATCTAAATGTTTTCACACATTTGTATGTAGATATATTTCAATAATCATCCACATGGTGTAAAAAAATTAAAAATAAAATAAAATAAAATAAGTTTTAGTGAGATCACGCTTGTGTGATATAAGTGTATATACGTGATAAAGAGGCAATCTTAGGACTAAAACCCAAATAGCTTTTTCCAATTTTCTCTTTAGCTAGTTTCATCGATTAGCTAACCTCCCATATCCTCTTGTTAGCACTCTCGTTTAGTGCTAGATACCCTTAGAACACCCGTTGAGCCATTGTTTTCATTTTTGTTAAATCCAATAAAAAGGAAAAAAAATATCTAACCTTAAACCTTAGCCTAACCCTTGTCGAAGTCTAAATGGTGGGTTGCTAGTTGCTTGGTATGGTGGATCGTTTTTTATGATTATTAGTTGCCACACTTTGCTATGTGTGTGTGCCATTTCAACAAAGATGAAGTAGGCCGCTTCTTATTTGTATTTTTTGTGGTGTGTGCTTAAGCGAAGTGTGAGGGGAGCATGTGATGTTTGTTGAAATAAAAAAAAAGAGGAGGACGAGAAAAGTGAAAAAGAAAGAAAAAGAATAAGTCATCGAAAAAAAGTAACAAAAAAAAGTGATGACAAAAATAGCCAATGAGCTATATTATGAAAATGAAGGAAGACGAAGTATGTTTAGATATCGATTAGCAAATGTGCTAGGACGTGATATGTGTATGTGTTGATCGATATGTGATGAATAAAGCTCGTAGCTATGATCATTTTTGGGCTTGTGATATGTCCGATAATTAGCAACATGGGACTTAGACTTTTACCTTGTATATTCGTGACACCTCTTATAAATATCCCATGTCTTATCCATACCCATTAACCCAAATCCTTAGCCTTGTAACCTGAATAAAAGTCCTCTTTAGATGTGTACACTTGGTGCTCATGCCATTTGATTTAGTCTTGTTTGTACTTGGTAGATTTCCATTTTATTTTTCTAAACCATTTTCATGCACCATGGTGGAAAGTATTTTTATTTTACTTGCTTGAGGACAATCAACCTCTTAAGTATGAGGGGGTTTGCACCTTTAGCGATTTTATATATATATATATATATATATATATATATATATATATATATATATATATATATATATATATATATATATATATATATATATATATATATATATATATATATATATATATATATATATATATATATATAGGGGGACTTTATTTACAGAACCCATCTTAGTGACAGAACTTGCAGAACTCTTGTTTTTGAAGGCAAACATGTATGTCTCAAGGAGTACATGTATGTTTTTGGAAGCGGACATGTATGTTTTTTGATCGGTGCACATACATGCATGCGCGCTTTCAAAAATGTATGTTTTTGTATGCGTGCATATACATGCATGCACGCCCTCAAACATGTATGTTTTTTCTATCTTTTTTTTAATTTAATTTAATTTTGATAAAAAGAACTTCAAATATGCTTCGCGAATACAAATATTCTTTAAAAACATACATGTACTCCTTCAGACATACATGTTTTCCTTCAAAAACAAGAGTTCTGCAAGTTCTGTCACTAAGATGAGTTCTGCAAATAAAGTTACACTATATATATATATATATATATATATATATATATATATATATATATATATATATATATATATATATATATATATATATATATATATATATATATATATATATATATATATATATATATATATATATATATATATATAAATCCCAAAAATATTTTCTTTACTTCAGTTGCCACCGTCAACACTCCTGCTGCCGCCGGCAAGTTGCCCTGATAGATTTTGGAAAAGTCACATTAAACATATCTTCCACTTCTCCAAGCAAACTTAATCACTCCATAACACCTAGAGACCATTCATTTTATCTTCATTACTTCATTTCCCTGGAACATTACTCACCTTTTTCTCCAAGAAAACTACTTGGTGGCCAAGAATAATTCAAGTATAAATAAAATCCATGGGGGTAGTGTTTATACATATCTCATCACACTCTCAATCATCATCTTCTACATCCTATATTCCCATATTTCTGTGATTTTGGTATCACCCCTCACCCAAGTGGTGAGGGGTGGTGGAATTGGTAGCCATGTACATGTAATAAGCCATTGGTGATGTAGAGAAGAAAACCACACACCATAAACAATTCAATCTCCAACAATCCTTATTCCCAAACACCCTAAAAAGCTCTATACTCGCACCAAGAGGTTGATGTCCAAGAAGGCTATGGGTAGGACGAATCGGAATTGGTAGCCATGTACATGTAATAAGCCATTGGTGATGTAGAGAAGAAAACCACACACCATAAACAATTCAATCTCCAACAATCCTTATTCCCAAACACCCCAAAAGGCTCTATACTCGCACCAAGAGGTTGATGTCCAAGAAGGCTATGGGTAGGACGAATTGTATATTGGTTGTTCATTTAGGTAGAATCATTTGGATACTTTGTAGCTATGAATTCTAATGTTTGGTAACTTCTTCTTTATTATTCAATGTAGTTTATGTTCATGATTCATGGTGATTCTTGTGTTTTGTGATATTTGAATGTGTTGATGCTTATATTGTTCATATGTAACTTGTGATATATGGATGTTTGGATATTATTAGTGCTTGTCATTGGATTATGGTGATAACATTATATTTGGTTGAATTGGAACTTGTTCTTGTTTGTCAATTTGGTTAATCATTTTTGAGTCTATAATGTCGGAATTTATTCTCAATATGGTTGATTTCAATTCGTTAACTGACTAATGATTTGGTCTTGTGCTTGTGAAGATTGTGCAAGATACTTAATAAACATAACAAGTAATGGTTTAATCTAGATTATAGGTCGAAAGAAGTCTTTTGAATATATTGTTCCAATCATCTTTCAAGTAAATGGAACTTATCAAATTGATAACACCGAGTCTATGGGCCGAAAGGATTCTTGTTGTTATTGGTTTAGGCATAAGGCTCATGAGTGACCACTTGATTGAGACTTATGTATACTTGATTTATAAAGCACTAGTGTCTTATTATTGGTTCTATAGGTCGAAATGATTACCTTTAATACGTATTCCAAACTATGCATTCATATGTCTATATGATCATTTAACCATACATGTATGTCTTTTGTGTGCTAGTGCCTTTAACGATTCTCATGGCGGTGTGATCGTGACAATCATACGTACCATTGTTACAAACAACTACACTTGAGTATAACCAAGTCCCATGGGACGACCTTGACTTACCAACCTAATTGCAACATGACTAGAGTATACTTGCTCGAATTTGTGTTCCTAATTAATATCGGTAATTCTTGTTTATAAATTTAAAACCTAATGTGTGGAAAGATTGCCACCATCAAGTTTTTGGCTTTATGCCGGGGATTTGTATTTGTTATTCTTTTAAAAAAATACCTAGCGTACGAGCACATCATATACCAAGCTCTAAAGTGGGGTTAGATGTTCTTCATATAGATTTATATGCTCACATGCGTGTTCAAAGTATCAACGAGAATAAATACATTTAGGTGAATGTAGATGACTACTCAAGGTACACATGGACTCACTTTTTGATATCCAAGGATGAAACACTTTTAGTTCTCATTAATTTTCTAAAGCTGATACAACATTGTCTACAAGCTCAAAAAAGAGTAGTTCGTACCGATAGAGAAACCGAATTCTTGAATTCAACTCTAAAGACTTATTTTAAAGAAGAGAGGATTGAAGATGAAACATTTATTGCTCGAGCATATGAACAAAACAACGTTGTCTAAAGATGGAACTTTACTTTGGTTGAGGTTTCTCGAACATTGTTATCCATTCTAAATTTCTATTATTCTTTTGGGTAGAGGCCGTTTCAATAACATGCCACACAACAAACCGTTCTCTAATTATTCCAAGACATGAAAACACACGAGATCACATCATTCATGAATAAAAACCTTCACTCAAACAACTTCATATTTTTTGTTTGTACATGCTACCTAGTCTGATATGATGAAAATCTGGACAAAATGAAAAAGAAAAGTGATTAATGCATTTTTGTGTGATATGCAACTCAGTCTAATAGATACATGGTTTATAAAAGAGTTAAGATATATGTAGACCCTTAAATTAGCATAGACCTATTCAACCAATCATAATCACCAATTTAAAAAAAAGCTCACTTCCCACCATTTAAACAAGAATTAAATCATCTTTCTATCGAGGGGCACATGTATATACTTTCGAGATAACTTTTTTTTCGACTTTTTTTCTTAAGTTACGTCTGAGAGAAATCATATATGTTCGTCACGAAACATATATGATTTTAAGAAAATCATATATGATTTGTGATATGAATCATATATGATTTTATGAAACTCATATATGTTATGTGACGAATTATATATGATTTCTCTCAGACGTGACTTAAGAAAAAATGTCGAAAAGAAAATTCGTCGAAAGTATATACATGTGCCCATCGATAGATAGATGATTTAATCCTCGTCGCAATGATATGTTTTGTTTACGTAAGGATGAACGGTTTGTGAGATATTTAATTTTTAGAAAATGAGTTTTTTTGTTACATGATAAAAATGAGTGATTGTGATTGGTTGATTGAGTTTATGCTAAAGTAAGGGTCTATGTTGAACTTTTTCCGTTTAGAATAAAGCTATGTTCTTACGTTATTATTGGGATGAAAAGAAAAGAAGTAAAAAAATGAGAAAATAAAAGAAAAGAGGAGATAAAGAATTATCTTAAAAATGAAAAGAAGATTTTATAGTCAAAATAACTTATAACATCCTTTCGTTTTTTTTTTCTCTTGTTAATTTTTTTTTTAAAAACGCAATCAAAATGTAGTTTCTTTCTTAATTAAATGAACAAGCCCATCTCATTTTGCTCATTATTCAATGAATCACGTGGTCAATGTAACTTTGAATACAAAAAATAATCTTTACGTATTAAATATTAATTGAAGGGTAGGTCTAGTATTTACCCTTTTAAAAGTTGGGGCAACTTCTTTTTTAATATATGGTCCAAATGCCCAAGACAACATTATCGAAACCCACCGACAAAAAAGAGAATGAACAGTTCCTATGTAGAAGACTTTTAGCGCTCCGATTGCAATTCATAAAATTTAATTTCTAAAAGAAAAATATACAATTAACAGTACACAATTAAAAAATAAAAAAAACGCCGTTGCCGGGGATCGAACCCGGGTCACCCGCGTGACAGGCGGGAATACTTACCACTATACTACAACGACTTTGTTGTTTTTCATTCTTTGATTAATAGTAATAAACTTAGAATAATTCTTTCTTTTAAAAACGACTGGTTCCTAAATATTGCAGCGTTATCTTTTTATTCCCAACAATTTGGATTCATGTAAACAGACATAATAGAAAATCGCCTCAAACATATTTCCATGGCTACAACAGCAACCACCTCTGCTGCCGCGAGTATATGCGTATGCCGGCGTCATTTGACGTCTTTCGGAAGAAGCTTTTCGAATAGTTATGTTAGTTTTACGAGAAAAGAGACTGTTAAGTTTGTTAGTGTGAGGTGTTCTGGTGATGATATAGCGACAAGTACCGAGGAAACTGAGATAGAAGTACCGAAAGGGCCGCCTTCTTTGATTAGTGCTCTTAATGCCGAAAGAGCTATTCGTGGCGTTGGTATGATAGTCTTTTCGTTTCATATGATTTATGACATATAGTTAAACTATCAAATGTGGTTTAGTTAACCTCTTTTTTTAAGTAGTGCATATGTAGTTTGGAATTAATGTCTCAAAGTGTGACTGTTTTACGGTTTTACCTCAGATGGATCAGGGATCTCTCTGAGATTATGCGACCCGTGTTAAATCCAAAAAAAACTAAACAATTTGCAGTATATGGTGCTCAAAGGGTGTATATGCACGTGTATAGCCTCTGCCCTTAAGTATGTCCGTCACTACTCTCATACCACATTAAAGTAATTGCCAAAAACTCGAACGCAATGCTTATATATGCTTATTGCATACATTTTATTTACAGCCGAAGCAAATCCGATCACTGTTTTTTGTATTGTGTATGTTGAGGATTTCTATTCCAAGGGTGTTTAGGAATGCTTATCCAAAAAGGTGTACAACGGGGTGGAAACACCGTGATCCCAGTTAGCCTAATTAGTGAGGAGTTAGGATTGAACCCGGGCGAATATCCTAATAGAGCTCCTTGACCCGTCAACTAAGCATTTGCGGTGGGGGAATGATACCAACTGAGCCAAGGCCCGGTTGATGTTTAGAAGTGCTTATCTGCATACACCTTCATTTTTTAGGAGATAAGCAGTTTGGGTAAACGTAAATTACTTATCTGCCTATTTTAGTGTAAATAAGCTGTTATAAAATTGGCATACAGCTGCTTCTTTATTTTTTGATAAACTAGCAGTTAGAAATTGCCACCCCAAACACCCCTTTAATAAGCAATCTAAAAAATTAGCATGACCATTTGAAAAGTTTTAAGTTATAGATGATTGATGAAGTTTCTATTTAGCGTGCAGCCATTACAGATATAGATTTCTATGGCGTACTAGGACTGAAAAAGGGATGTGCATATGACCAGGTTCGTTAAAATCCTCTCTCATTACTGAGCGTATCCCAAGATCTATTTATGCATATTTCTGGTGTGGTTTGTGTTCTAGGTTAAAGTTGCATACGATGAAAAGCTTGGAGAGCTAATGAAACAAGGATTAGAACAAGAGGAGCTAACCAAGAAGCTTGATCTCTTAAAAGTATGTCTAAAAATGTATAGAATTTATGCGCTCCAAGATGTTTGTTTATGTTTCTTGCATCTTATTTCAGGAGTCATACACAATCTTGTCATCAGTCGAAGATAGAAGGTTATATGATTGGAGTCTGGCAAGGAATGGGAACCCGGAACGATATGCTTGGCCTTTTGAGGTTGACATCACTCAAACTGTAACTGTAAATTCACCCGACACTCCTCCACCACAGGTAATTTATGACTTTAACTTTTTTATTGGGACAACCTTTTGCCAATATATGCTCTTTTTGAGTCTGAAATTGATTTCAAAATGGTTTCTGATTTCTAATTTTGGCTTTTCAACTTATATTATATATACATTGAACTAAAGACTGTCTGTATTATGAGATCATGTATAACCTACATTTGTCAATAACATCATCGTGTCGCGTCGGACTTCTCCTAAGTTGGCTAAGCCTTGAAATTTGTATCAAATGTTGCTTACTTTGCTACACTCCTGTTGCAGGAGCCTGAAGATACAGAGCCAACAAGACTTGTAGGATACTTTCTCCTTACATGGATAATCCTATCCATCACACTGTCTATTGCCTTTAATCGATAGGTTGGTTGCAATTTGGGAGCAGATGTAAGTATGTAACACAAATTTCAGTTCCAATCATGTACACAATTTGACAGCGCGTATAAATTTAAAATGAAAGACCTCCTTTGCAAGATTATGTACGCAGCAGGTATAAATCTCAATTTGATCTTAGTGTTCTGATAGTTCTTATAACTAAATTTGTTCCATTTAACGGTGATGAGATTGAAAGTTCAACCACATAAATCATAACGCTTTGATATAGAAGTTATTTATAGTTTTGCGAATATATATAGCCTTCCACATAAATCATAACGATTTCACGAGGTCCTATACAGCTATATACAGTCACTACCTTGGTCTACTGAACTTTTATGTGGACTCATTATACCACAAACTACAACACTTGTTATTCAGCGGCCTAGTGCACCACGTGATTATATAATCATATGTTTAGCTAATTATAATGATATTGATTTTGTAATCATATGTTTTGGGTTATTACTGTGAGAAAAAAATTTTAAAATGGGCAAAATGTGTTTGGGTGAACGAAGCAAGCTTTGACTTTACTAAATAAACCTGTATGAACCCATAACCAATACCGTGTGACCCATGAGTCTAACCCCCAAAGATTTTTCTTTTGAAGAAAATTAGTAATCCATAGCGACTATTATGGCATCCTCTCTCTCTTTTACAACAGGATACCTTTTCTGGCGTCAGATTAACTGCAGAGATGTATAGGTTTTGTAAACCATAAACCAGAAAGATAGCCAAACAACAATTTCCGCTCATCTACGACAATTCTATCGGCATATTGATCACTGACCAGTCAGCCTAAGCGTCAGCCTAAACCCACTATAACAACTCAGACTCCACCGGATACATATATACTTTTTAATCACCCATACTTATTGGTTACGATATTAAGATACAATTGTTAGAGACCCTAAAGAAAGCCAAGTATGACTTACAGAAGCAACTACTGACTACGCTTCTAATATTGCTTCTTCAAAGCAAAGCATGTCAGATACCAAAAACTATTATGATTTTAATAGTTGTATTGGTCATCGACTCCACTTATTAGATAGTATACTATAACATGTTATCTTCAAACTACTTGCATTAGAAGGTACCAGGTGATTATGGTCTTTAATATCCAGAAGAAGATCATTTTTAGTCAGACAGTTAATGATTGTGTTTTTTTCCAAGGTCCATATCTGATCCAACCGTTCTAATACCACCCAGTTCTTTTTCGGCTTCATGGTGGATCCTGCCAGAACTGCTACCAGGCTGTCCCTCACGATTTACCGGCTCGTCATAAGGGCGTTTGTTGGCAGCATTATTTTCATAATATTGTCTGGCAAAAGGAACACCCAGTTAAAACAAAGTCAAGCTAACAAAAATTTCGCATAAAAACTAAAGAAATTATTATGACAGGTACCAATCGTACAACCATCTTACCCAGGGACAGGTGAGCTGTTAAACAAAGATGGGAGATAATCTGGAACACTATAAGGTTCCACAGGGATCATGCTACCACCAAAAGGCACCACTCCTAGGCTTCCACACATATTCATGTGTGAGTTGACTTCAGGAGCGGGAGCACCAACCCAATAGGGTGTTGCAAAGCATGGGACACCTGGAAACATAGGATCTCCTGAAATCCACTCTATATAATCTGACAATCAATAGTATGAAACAACATTTAGGACTCGATAAAGTAATTGACGTTACCTGCATTAGCGATAGGGCAGTCCCTTATTAAATGATCTGGAGAACCACACCTGTAACAAGTGAAGTCCACCTGATATTCACATGGCGAGCATTTTTGTATCAGACCAAGAGAGTGTAATGATTTGAAAGTATTTATAAGAACAATTTTGATTGCCATTTTCAGGATCTAATTTTGTAGCTATTGTTTCAACAACATTAGATTGTGTGTGATAAATGACACATGTTACAACACAAACTAGCTATAAAAACAAGCATGGTCTAGAAATGGTTTCACCTTCTTTTTAGTACTGCCTACAGCGAACGGTCCATCTCCACCTGGAAAAAGAGAATGCAAAAGATAATGTGTCTTTTTTCTACCGTTATAAGATGAATGCTATGTTGCATATATACATATGACAACAATAACGATATTCTTAGGCCGGTTGACTAGGGAGTTTGTACGTCCATGATCAACCTGTAATCCTCTTTTCTTGCTGGTTGCATCAACCACAGCAATTGTAATGATATAGAGATTTCAAGAGTATATCATGGCCCCAATCGAGACATAAAACTACCTTTTATAAATTGGATTTACTAAAACCATCTTTAAGTTCCATTACAAGCAAAACAAATGAAAAAATATGTTTTTATGTCAAAAAAACCATTAAATAACATTTAATAAGATGCTGTTTTTGAACTGCATGTATCTGGGAAGGCTAAGTACCTTGAAGAGGCATGTGAACTTGGGGCATAATGAGAGTTTGGTTTACATCTCGAGACCCGACGGTAGTTGTTATAGGAACCTTCCCATTTTGCAATGTGTATGCATATCCTACCTTACCGAGATTTGATCCTTGTGCCTCACCTGATGTATAATTAAACAACCCGTTGTTCCTTTTAGTGATGGGGACAACATAAGAAATATTGTTTCCCTCAATTCCAGATCCTCCATCTGCGTTAAAGTTAAGTTATACATGCAACTGTCAACATTTGTTATATATATCGGTTTATATAGAACATCGGCTAGCATTCATAGTTATCACCTGAGGCATGATTCGGGAAATCATTTTTCCGAGCATCGACAACAAGCTGAGGTTCAAGAATACTCTTGACTGTTTCATTAGCACTTACGTTTGGTATTAAGTCCCTTACTCCATACTCGGTAGAATGACACACAGGACATTCTCTCTTTATAATCAGTTCAAAGCGAATGCCTGTGCATCCACAAAATACATTAACCAGTTATGACTTAGTCTACTATATTAGTAGTAAGCTAATAATATAATTTCCTAAGCAAGCATGATTTAGTACATCAAAAGCATTTGAACACATTTTACTGATGTTTGTATTTCATCCAGTTGACGTCTAACTAATTTTTATAGTAACCGAGTTTACCCGTTTCCATATATCATGCAATTCCTGGTTTTTGTGATTATATATATTTTGTAATCATGTGTACGCAAATTATTTATTACCAGCACAGACTTACTATAGAAGAATATCGATTAAGGGTCTTACATTCTTCACAAAAAGTGTGGCTGCAACATTGTATTGTCATAGGTTCCTTGAAATACTTGGTGCAGACCGGACATTTCAGTGTCGGAAAACAAGCACTTAGTAGACCTTTAGAACTTGCACCAGCCAAACTTTATGATTGGTCGCCGATAGAAAAAAGTTTAGTTAGAGAGATAGGAATACCATACTAATGAAAATAATGAAGAAGGTAGGAAGCTATTTTTTCTTTACCTTTTCAAGTTTTTTCTGCTTGTGAGAAGCTGGATTTTGGTTCTCATGTCGAACTTTTTTCTTTGGACTATTCTGATCCGAACCTATATTTGAAAAAAAATTGTTCCAGAATCAGAATCACCAAATACAGATCAAATATAGTTATACCGACTTTTTATCCACCTTTTATAAAGTCTTCTCTCTGGTGACTCGCTTTAAGACTTTGGCATGTTAACCTGGAAAAGAAAGATCGAGCGTTGATTAGAATTCCAAGATGAAAAAAAAATCAAACAGATCGATCAGATAATAGAATCCAGAACCTGCACAGTGGGATTCAAACTTCAAGAGATATAGACCTTTAATATTTTATGCAAGCCGAAAACTAGTAAAGTAGCATATGACAAAGGAAATTTCATCAGTAAATTAACTCCACAAGTAACCGGTGAAAATATGCAGTTTACATTTAGACCGAATGCTTGTTAAAAACAAGAAAGCCTTCCACATTCACATGTTACATAGCTCAAACCCCAATATTATGATCGATCAACTTTGAACTATCCTACATTCTAGAGGATCACGAATCCATCAAGTTTACAAATGATCTAATCACAAAAGATTCTTTTAATAAGCTATCCATGTATATTTTTCAGTCTCATAGTCACCAAATGCAGAACTATTCTTAACATCCATTTCATCTAAGAAATGGAACTACGAATGACTACATTGATCAGTTCGCTGATAACTTATATACACTTGCACACCCACCTGAAGAAACCATGCCTTCCATCCAAAATTACCTCCCACCTAAGCTTCTAAACTTAAAAGTATTAGAAGTCCCATCTGCGTTCTTAATGCATGACCAATCAGGAGCGGAGCCAGAAAGTTTGGCTCGAGGGGGCGCATTTTCGTATATATACTATAAAATGGATTTTTTTTGAAAAAGGGGGGGGGGGGGGGGGGGGGGGGGGCATTTGCCCCTTGTGCCTCCCTTTGTCTCAGCCCATGATGACCACACTGCCTTTCGCTACGCACAACCAAGTATCATTAGTTTATTCACTCCTTGCTGCAATCTATTATAGATATATAATAACAGTATTATCACCGCCTCTAACATTAACGTAGTTGATACACATTGTGCAGACGTGCTCGAAATTAAATGTTTTTTTACGAAGCACACGTGCTCGAAATTTAATTTTATCTAAAAAAAGCACACGTGCTCGGATCACATAACCTAAACCAGCCTCTTCTTATGCAAGCACACGTGCTCGGAATACATAACCTAAAACAGCCTCTTTTGTTTCAATTCCATTCTCTACAGTTCACTCTACTAAATGAATAATCAATTATAACTTCCAGTTCTTTACTAAATTTTACACAAGCCAGTTTCCAATCCATAAATCTGGTAGCACCACGGGTTCAAACAATAAACCTCTACAATTCATTAAGCAATGTTAGCATAATCAAAAGAACAAATTCAAATTATCAGGAACAAAACATAGTTATCAAGCTTTAGTTTTGTGTATTTGCAGATTTTTGTTTCAATCAGCCTTTAAGAGCTATATATGAACATGTCAAATTTGGATAAGAAAGGAAAAAAAAATCAGTAAACCAAACCGAAAAAACTATCTGAATCTATCATAAATTTGGATAATGGATAGAATCCTGCAGAGGAAGCATGTTAGCGAAACAAGCTTATACCCAAAAGCACACTCACACACTATAAATTAAATAAGCTATGAAGCATGATCCACGGAGGTATCTAACGATTTTGGTAAGAATAATCTATATCAACTAGCTGATACTGTATCTTATAGACACTCACATATCTTGCGGTCGATTTACCAAATATATTTCCTCTCTTAATTATATCTACTATATATACAAACCACCAGAAGATATCATGTTTTCCATCCAAACTCACCTCCCACTTAAGCTTCTAAATTTTGAAGTGACTGTATGAGAAGTCCTATTCACGTGCTTGGTACATGAACACAATACCTTTCACTATACACGCAACAGTACACACGCGTCCTTAAATTACATACCTTTTAAACAGCTTTTTTTTTTAAGCTTTTCGCGCTATTTTTTCATTCCCATATAATATATAACTAGTTTATGTATTGATTCTCCTCCCGGTATCTCTACATTTCATACTATGTTTCCATTCTCTACGATTCACTCCCACCAGCACGTCCTTACATAATAATCAACTTCATTGGCAGAAAATCAATCAACGATAACTTTCCCAGTCTTTACTAAATTCTGTATATGTTTAGTCAGTTAGTTTACTACACCAGCGAGCGGTGGATCCAGAAATTTGTCAAAGGTTCTGCATTTGGTGTTAGCAGAAAAATAATTTAAACCAACCATTCAATCAACGAATTATAATTTCCGATTTATTTAGTTATTAAGTTATATACATATTTAGTCTGTAATTACACCAGCCAGTGTTGGATCAAGAAATCTGTCAGCACAACTCGTCATAAAAATAAACCTTCATCAACAAATTAAATGTTAGCGCGAGTATAATCAAAACGACAATTATATAAATCAAAACTAAACTTACGGCATAGCAGAAGAAGGCACTCTCTTCACGATCAAACTGGATCCGCTCCGTATCTCGACTCCATCATCCCCATACTCTACCAAACACAAGAAAAAACACATACACACACACAGTCATTTCACCTTCAGAAAACACACACATAACAAAAAATCAAGAAAAGTTACCTTGACCGGTAACAGCATCAATGATCACAAGGTCAGAATCCATCCTAAACAAATTATCAAGCTTTTTAACGCTCATTATTTTAGATCTAACCTCACCGATTGAAATATACTGTTTACGTCCGAAATCAAGTGTTTCGAAGTCGTTAGAGCTTTTAAATTTGAACTTAATCGACATGTTGAAGTTTTGATCGGTTTTTCTGTTGTTGGTTTGTTATGAAATGAAGGTTTGCATGAAATTTGGGTTTTTTTTTTAGAAGATATGACTTTGAGTTGAAAGTCGTATTGTTGTATTTATGGTGTTATAACAACTGAGGGATTGTGCTTGTCACGTGATCAGGAGTGTGACACGTGTCTGTCATTAACAGTGTTCTTACCAATCAGTTATATTTATTTTTTAATAATTTGTTCCAGTTGAGTACGCCTCACATATGTTCAACTCTGACTCTCCTATAACCCTCTAAAAAGTACAAAATTACAAAAATTTTATACTTTTTGTCATCTTGTCCTTTTTTTTTACAGTTTAACATAGTTTTTTTTTATTAATTTGGTTTTGTATTTTTTTTATTAGTTTTAATCTATTAAACTTTATAATTTTGATTCCGTATTTTAGAATCTCAATTTTATAACATAAATAAAATTATAAAAATAAAAAATAAATAGATAAAATAAAAAAAATTGAAAAACAGGAGGGTATCATTGACTTTTTAAAGGTATGTATAACCTCACCCCTCTTTAATAGGGAAAATAGACAAATAGGTTACTAAAGTTTGCTTAAATGTTCACCTAAGTTACTAAAGTATTTTTTGTTACAAAAAGGTTACTCAAGTATACGGTTTAATTATATGAGTTACTGAAGTTTTAAAAAGTTACAATTAGGTTACTCCGAGGGTGGGCAACCTGTTGGTAACCTGTTATTATGGCCACGTCAACACTTTGTGGGTCCCACCTCAAACAAGAATGTTGCTGACTCCTTAATGTTTGTTTATCAGCACAACGGCCACCACCACCAATTCTCATCACCACCGGATCTATATAAGAAAACGCTACAACCGAAAAAGATTGATGTCACACTCGACAGCCACCACAACCTCCGGCCAACGTAACCGATCCACCACTACAACCACCGTCACTCATTTATTCAGCACACACTCACCCTTCTTCCGTCGTCAATCCAATCGAGATAGTTGCTCATCATGTCTTAGTGAAAAATTAAAATAAAAAAATTTGAAGATAGCTTAGGAGCAGATGGTTTGCTACGATCATTTTTGTTAAATCATGCATTATTAAGATACACATAATTTAAAAATAAAAGATTATTTACTCTTTAAACACATAAAAAATAAGTAATTCCACGTCGGCACTTACCTAGTACCAAGGGTTAAAACATACATGGTAACTTATTTAACATGTTACCTTAACTTTAGTAACCTATTTGTAACGAAAGAAAACTTTAGTAACGTAGTTGAACATTTTGGCAAACTTTGGTAACATTTTTGTGTTTTAACCCATTAATATTATATGCCACGTTACTTAGTTACCGGCTACAGAATGTTGCAACAAAAAGAGTAACTTATATAACCGGTAAACCAAACATAAGTAACTGATTTGTAACAAAAAATACTTTAGTAACTTAGGTGAACATTTAAGCAAACTTTAGTAACTTATTTGTCTATTTTCCCTCTTTAATATGCCTCTATATGAATTGAAGACGTCATTTGGGCCAAACACGTTTAACTTTTTCTTTTATTTTTCCTTATAGTTTTTCAAACAAATTTAATTTATTTATTCAAACTAAAGTATAACATAAGATTCGAAAATAGAAGACACACACGACATGTAGAAAAGTACAAAAATAAATGAAATTATTTATAACATAATCTTGTTGTAGTTGTTGATTTCATTGTCATATATGCTCAATAAGATTTCTTTGCGAACTTGGGCGTGTTTTTTTTTTTTTATATCATGGAGTTGTTTGGCTTTCCACCGTTTCACTTCACATATCTCGATCCAGGTACATTGCATATTTGGTTGCGAATAAACGTCTAAATTAGTACTCTGAATATTTTGGGGAACGTCATTTGCCCCAAAATAGTTGTCCATCAAACGTTCTTGAGAAACTTCACGTTCACGAAAGATCAGATTGATCACTGCTTCTTGTTGTTACACTGCTAGCTCATACTGAACAACTCACATATTGGCATCTACGTTTTGGTCACTTGCACTATGGTATCCTAAAGGAATTAGTGAAGAAAAGAATGGTTCATGGGCTGCCTGACATGGACTACACCAAACACTTTTGCGAAGACTGTTTGATCGTGAAACAAGCAAGAGTCTCATTTCCAAAGAAGGTTGAATATGGTGCAAGAAAACTTCTTGAGTTGGTACACACCGACATATGTGGTCCCATCGAACCTGTTTCGTTTGGAGATAAACGATAATTTATCGCTTTTATTGATTGACTACACAAGGAAGACATGGGTGTATTTTTTGAAGGAAAAGTCAGAAGCTTTTGAAGTATTTAAGAAGTTTAAGGTGATGGTA